>WYDI02022688.1:0-66777 GCA_009867235.2 Psittacus erithacus | reverse complement strand
CTATCAATCCTCCAAATCCAGTACACAAATTGTTCAGTCTGGGTCAGAGAGAAATTCCATCCTTTCCCCATCTAATACAGTTTACTTCTTCTGAAATGTCTTGACTTGGGTAGAATAAAAAATTTGACGGATCATGTCTTTATTCCAGCATGGCAATCCTTAGGACAATGGCTTTGCTTCAAATGCTCACAAAAAGAAATAATGTTGAAGATGGATTAAATCTTGCCGTCTTGAACCATGTTACATCTCCAGAGCTGGGCAGAGGATGGCCATATTTGGTGCAATGTTCATGCTCTCTACATTGCTGCCCTCGGAAGTCAGGAATCCACAGTGTTTATACTTTAAGATGATGAGTGTTTATAATGGATTTCATTGCAATTGTAGGCCAACAATAGCAAAAGAATCTTGATGGGACCTTAAAATAGATAATTGCAGAGTGAAACAGCTCTGTGGTTGCGTGGGGATTTAGGGAGAGGAGGGAGGAAAGGGGAATTTAGTTAAAGACAGTATAGGTCTCTTACAATAAGAAAGACAACAATGAAGATCAAACCAGACACAACTGGAAATGAAATGCAACAGAAGGGTCTGCAAAGCAATGTCTGCTTTGTTGACAGAGAGAGCCTCAGGCCACAGGAAAGCTCTCCTCATCACGTGTGTGTGGTGACTGCGCTTTGCTGAGCCCAGATATGTGGGATGATCATGCACTAATTATTCGGGAACAAGAGCTGAAAGTTTTTTGGATGTTGACATTCCTCAATGCATTACAATCCCTAGTTTTGTCCCAGAGCCTAAATTGAAATGGCAACTATAAAGAATTTGGGACAATTTACTATTTCACCTGAAGCACACTGCCTGAGCCTGACTTCTTATATCAACTGTGATGGTTTGCATTCAGATTTACAACTCTGTTTTACATGAACGTAAACCAAGAGTAAGTAAGAGCTAATCTAGATAAATAATATTTATATAAGAAACAAAAGCTGTTAGGCAAAGGAATTATTGGAGCAGAACAGCACCCACTCAGCTGGTGTAAAACACACACAGACATTACCCTGGAGCTTGGTGCCCTTCTGGCTTTAGCATCCAGAAGGCATTTGCAGGTTACCTGGCAGACCATGCACTACTAAAAGTAAATCTTGAGCTTAGAGCTCTGTGAATAATGGAATGGAACATTAATAGATGCAGCAAATGGACAGACTGTGTGATTTATGCCAAAGGTTTTGTTAGGAAAGAATGATTTTATGATACATAAAGATGGGTTGTACTTAACAGCTGGTTTATTCTAAATTCATTGAGGAAAAGAGATGTTGCCCTGCATACATTAACTTCACATTTATATCTGCTAGTGGAATATTCCAAAACTCTGGACTGTTTTACAGTTTGAGGGGCAGTCACGTCTGGGATCAGGAGAGGAAATATTTGGCCTGGTCTTTTCCTAGTAAAAGTTTAGTTCACTTTCTGTTATTCTCTGGTTTTTTTACACAAAAGCAATGGGAATCAAGCTTTTGGCTGAGGCAAGTGACTCCCAAATGGTAGAGCTGGTCTGAAGATGAATGGATTGTAATGCTGAGTCTGAAGCCTGCTGAAGCTTTCAACCAGCAAGGAATGGTCCCGAGGAAGTGGGGCTGGCTGCAGACCTGACTGCTCAATGGTGTCTCAAGGGAGCAGTGTATGGTCCTCAGGTCCTCTGCTATCCCCTGCTGCTGTGTTTCACAGTTGATGTGTAGTTCATACCTTTGGCTGGTTGTAGTGCTCCATCGACATAGTGATGACATTGACCCCAATGATGAAGGTGATGAAGAGGTCCAGATAGTGGCTGGTGCAGAGGGTGTGGATGTACTTCCTTGCTGGGGAATAGTCAGCATAGTAAGGCCTGCGTTGGGCTTCTGCAAGAAAAGGAGAAAGAAAGGCAACATAATGAACACAGGCCTTGCTGCATGGTTGGCAGCCATCACAACGTGGCCTACAGGTCAGGTCTTACGCACACCCTGCTGCAGGGCAAAGCCTGTGACAGAACTTGTTCAAGCAAGCCATGTGTAATGGCCAAGTGACTCCACCTAGCACTGAGAACTGCAGTAGCTGAGCCAAACCTCTTGTGCCTGCAGAATGGAGCTCCACAGCTTTGACAATCAGGTCCTTTTTTTCCCCCCAAGCACTCTCTGTCCTTACTGCTCTGTCTGAAACTAGAGTACAACATCTCCACTTCATGGGACTCCTGTCACATCAGGAGAGGTGAGAAGCAGGATGGAAATTAGACCCAAAGCCAAGAGAAAAGCCTCAAACCCAGCAAAGCTTCAACTCCAGTTTAGAGGAAAGGCTCAGGGCAGGTCTAATTTCTCTTCATCCCGCTGATGTCAGGCATGTTCCACAAAAGAGAACACACCCTAAGCTCAGCTTCTGTTACAGAAGGCTTTTAGCATATTTGAAAGGTCTAAAGAAAACACAGCAATGCCTGTGGCAAAGTCAGGGCACATGCGTGAAGGTTATAGCACACAAGAGAGCGTAACAGCAATGGAGTGGGGTGCTCAGCACTTGTGTCTACAAAGACCATCAGCAAAAGCTCCTCTGGAAATATAAAACCAAGGGCATGGTTGCATCTAAAACACCACTCAGGCTATGACCACATGAATTTTATATCGTTGTCTCTGGTCAGGACTCTGTTCTTGTCTTTGAAATAGGGATATTTCTGCAGATGACCAAGTGCCTGGGGCTCTTCCAAGGAGAGAGTTTAGACACTGCCCTGTGACCGAGCTGTATTTACTGCGTGTGTCTCTCTTAACTTAGACCATGACCACAGGCTGTTGTGGGTGCTTGGATGGAGACACATACTTCTCAAACTTCAGAAATGTAAATATTCAAAGAGTGTACTTCAGGCCAAAGTCAGCGTTGCTGTAGAGTTTGCAAGTGGAAGAGACATGTTGGGTCATACTAAGTCACAGCAGGATTGTTCTTAACAGAGAGGGGGTTTTTTGCTCATGTTTTGGCAAATTCAGCAGAAGGAGCTAGGAAAGACTTGGAAATCAGGAGGGAAATGAGTTCTAAAGTACTCAGTGCCTCCCTGAAATGCATCTTCCACTCCTCTCATCTTGCTGATATCTTTCAGTTTAAGTGACTTTTGAAATGGGCTTTTTTTGGTAGCACAACTGATGCCAGATTCAAGTCCAAACCCCCAAAATTGGATAAAGAGAAACTGAATCTGTTGCTCTCTTTCAGCTCCTATTTTTTTCTGGTAGTTAAAAGCGGAGTGGAGGCATTTGAAAAACATTTCCTTCTGACCAGGGCCACCAAGACTGCTTTTTCACTCCTAATGGGTGTGGAAAAACAAGATGAAAGCAAACACAGTTGTTTTGGATACATTTTTCTCTTGCTTTCATGTGCCACGTGCCTTCGTCCTACTGGTCATCTTGAACTGGTAGAGCTGTGTTTGCTTCTGAGCTCAGCTGATCTGCTGTGTTTAAAAAAATACTAGTAAAAACATAGCAGTATAATATTTATTTGAGTCTGCACAATGTGCTTTCATGCCTGTTCAGGATTGCAACAGACTTCTTAGGTTTGGGTTTGGAAATGTCTTCTTGGAAATGCGAAATATCAGCTTGTTGGGTGGTCCCAGAATACCCCAAATAGTCAAATGTTGTATTGAGAGACTATTTCTTCACAACAAATGGTTGATTAATGGAGCTCAGAACAACATTAGCAGTGCTGTGTGGTGTGTGGACATGCTGGCTAGCAGCACAGAAGGCAAACAGGCTGTAGGTGATTGCAACTATCCTCATTTAGGATGCACTACACCCCTGAAGCCAAGTTAACAGATGAAAAAGAAACTTCTCCTGGGGGGAAACATACAAGGACAATCTGGGATAAAGTTGACAACAGTTGGAAACACGTGCAACAACACAGTCATGCTCGGTGCAGTAACCCATGCAATGTCCATTAGAGGAGATGCCGCTCATGCGAGGCTAACGGTGGTGAGCAGGGGTGTGCAGGAAGGACAGGCCAGCTTCTGCTCTTGGTGATGTTGACATTGGGTCAGGACAAGCCCATGGAGGCAGAGAGGTTGCAGCAGGGGGAAAGCAGTGAGAGATCAGCCACACAGCTTCACTGCAGCTTTGACCCACTCTGGGCAGAAGGGAGGCTGCATTTCAGAGCTTCAAAGCCCTGATCTCTGCTGGGTCAGTGTTCATTCCCGGTCCCTTTAGGAACAGTTTTACTTCAGTCAACAGCACAATAAGTGGCTCTGGCTTTCTCTCAGTTCAGACACACAGTTTTACTTCTTAGTGAAGATATACTACATTATTCTCCCAAGTTTGGGTGTTAAGTGTTTGTTGCACAGCCTGCTTAGCCAGAGATGTGGAACCTGCAGAAGAACCTGCATGAGAACAGTAGACCATGGGCATATGGGCACAGCAAACAGGGGAGATCTAATACATCATTAATTACTGCAGGCAAAATGCAATCTGGGCCTGGTTTTCTAGGGAAACAGCTTCTGAGATGAGTCTCCACTCAGCCAACTAGCAGATTTACATCAAACATGGACAAGTATCCCTGCAGCTGATAGCTTGAATTGGTGGAAATGCAGGAGAGAAAGGAGAAACCATCAAACATACACAAAAGGAAAACCACAGTCCTTTCTTGACCCCACTTCTAGATGTTGGCTAATGCTTGAACCTCACCTGTCTGCAGAGTATTTAAACTACTTTGCTGGTGATTCTGCTGACATGAAAATTAATGAAGCACTGTCTCTTAGCTTAAAAGCATTTGGGTTGCCATTCCAATTGCTAGCTACAGATCCTCCATTATTCTCCTCTGCATGAAACATTAGAAAGCCCTAATGGGTTTATACACATGCTTGGCACAGAATAGCTTTATACCTGCAGCTGCCTACAAAAATAAGCTAGATAGTTTGATAACTCCCTAGTTGGAAATACTGAGCAGATGTGCCCAAACTTTTAGTTACAGCTCAAATATTTCTGCTGGATCCAGACATGGTTGTGGCATTTAAATACCACTGTGCTGCCCACGACTGCTCCCCCCTAGAGAGGAAGACTTGCAGTCAGTGCTGTGAAAGGCATCTCTGCTCGGTCTTAAACCAAACCTGGCCTCTTCCTTCTAAAATGCCCAGATGCTCAGCTCTGTTTTGGGAAATGCCTCAGGGAAACACGGCTGTGACCACGCTCATACAGAGCAGAAAGCAGCAAAAAGCAATTATTTTCTGAATTCTCCAATTTTGGGGTCTTCCCAGAACCAGTGATGCTGGTGATGCTACTGGAAGGCACTCTCGGCTTCCCAGCTTGGGCCTCCCCAAGCTGGGCCAGGCATTTCCAGCTTTTCCAGCACTGCCTGCACTGTTCTCAGCACACAGCATCACCCAGACCCCACTCGCAGCCTTTGAAGACCAACAGCACTGCCTGTGTGTGACCTGACATCAAGTTCTGCTCAGGGCTTCACAGCACAAACAGGAGGGTTGGATTTGGCTTTGTATCATGAATACAGAGGAGATGGAGCTGATCCATGTGGTTTTAATACAAAAATTCCATCTGGGGAGGCTGGTTTCAGTCTGTGTCTTTGGAAAACCTCATTAAAAGGTTAGGAGCTGCAGGACTGTTAAATTACACTACACATATTTACATAGAGATAGAGTGGATGGAGGTAGTGACTGTGTCAGAAAAATATTCTAGTTTATCTTGAATTTTTACCTTCATATTTAACAGTACACTGTGTATTTCTGCCTTGAAAACCACATCAAATGCATTTCTGCAGTGTATTCCAACCCCATGCCCTATTTACTCATGTGAGCTGAGTTAACCGGCCAACCCAGGGCCTTCTTTCAGTGCTGAGTTTATTGTAACCTGGTTATGAAGGCTGGGCTGCTCCCAGAGAACCAGCACCCTGCTGACATGTTGGGTCCATGTTTGGGGTAAAGGTTGGACTTGATCTTAAAGGTCTTTTCCAACCTAGTTGATGCTGTGGTTCTCTGTTGCTGGCGCCTCGAGCAACGCTTGTTGCAGGAGCACAGAGAGTCACGCTGACAAGGGCTGGGGCTATCACCCTGTCCTGTCCCTTCATGTCAGTGGCTCTCAGATGGGAAACAAGAAACTTTTTGGAAAGGTCTGAGGCAGTGTCTGACAGAGAGATGTGAGCTGAAAGGGACCTTCCTGCCAGGTTCCTGAATGTACCTCTGAAACAGCACATGATGATTCCCCATCCCACCTGCATGGGGTGTGATGAAAGAGCTGTGTCCTGCTGCAGGGCTGTGTCCTCCATGGAGCAATCCCTCTGCCAGGCTCATGGGTCTGCACACAGGGTCTAAATCCTGGACCCAGCCTGCAGAGCCTGGGATTTGTACCCAGGGCCTGCTCAGATGGAAACATTCAGGCACTGATAAGCTGTAACTCATTTCCAGGCTTGAGCCCAAGCCTCCTACTGCTCAGTGATGTGTTTCTCTGTGTGTGTAGATACCTACAAGATGCCCAAAGACCTCAGTACACAGAAATACACACAGGGTTGCTACACACAGAGGACATTACAGACAGGACACAGGACACAAAGACAAGATGCCAAGCAGACAGAGCGAGTCCAGATGCGTTGCTCAGGTACACCTGTTGGCTATGCTGGATTTGACTTTTGTTAACAGCCTTAATTCTTCTTCCCCTTTATGACCTCTTCAGGCCAACTGCTAGAAATGGCAACTAAAGCAAAAGCAGGGCTCTCGGCTAAGCTTCCCATGTAGACTCCTGTGCTCATCCTGCCTCTCACCTGCTCCTCCATATGGGTGATACACATGGCTGTGGGGCACTTGGAAAGCATGTGCAGCATCCCATCCCTGCATGTATACACAGACATTCCCCCCCAGACACTCTGCCACACACATGGCACCATCCACATTTCACATCTTTCTGAGTCTGCCATATCCATCATCTTCTGAATTACCCAGAAGATGAAAACTTCTCCCATTTAAAAAATAAAAATAATCCATTAAAATGCAAATAGTAATCTTCCAAGGTGTGTATCAGGTATTTTATTTCACCCTGTTCATGACTAATATTTGGCCATCAACCTGTCAATGCTGAACAGAGGCATGCAGGAGACCTCAGAGCCAAATGATCTGAGGTAACCTCCTGGAAGCCCAACACATGGCCAAACATTTAGCCTCTGAGTTGCTATATTGGACTTGATCCCCTTCCAGAAAGCTGTCCTCCTCCCTGTGTGCTTTGCAGTGAAATGTTACAACCTGCATCTGTGCAGCGCCTAGGTCTGAAGTATCTCCTTGACTCTGTCCTTCAAGATAGCTGAATAAAGAGAGGCAATGGAAGAGTGTCCATCACTTTGACAGGGACTGGCTCTTCTTGGTGTCTAAGCACAGGCTGTAATAAAATTTACTTACTATTCAGGAACAGGAACTGGCTGGGGTGAAGCTATCCCTCCTTACCTGTGCCCCAGTCTATTTTGTCTGAAGATGCTAAATATTCTTTGTAAATAAGCTTTTTTTTTTGCATGTAAGCTTTGAGTTTATCTGAATGTCTTCTTGGGTCAGCACACTGGGGGAGAAATGCTGCACAAGCAGGAGGACTCTTCAAAGCTTGAAACTAATTTCTTTCATTGTGCTGGAAATGCTGCCTTCAGGATTTCCACTTCTAATCCTACCTGGAACTTCAAACTCAAAATCCAAGATGGGAAAAGGGAAATGAAATTGCATCTGAACTCTTCTAAATCTCTGGAGAGACTCAATGTTGGTTTGCAGCTGGCTGGCTTGATCTAGATTTCATTCTAACCCAGCTACTTAACTCACTACTAGCTAAGATGAAATGGGCTTGGCCTTCACTGTGGCGTCAGGTCACTTTATCATTAAGGCCCTGTGAGACTGTGGTGCAAACATTAATGCCGAGGTCTCCCATGGCTCTAAAAAAGAGGAGCCCAAAAGCAGGAAAGAAGCCAAGAGGGTTGGGTTTCTAGTAGCAAGCCCTCTGAGTACTATGTTCTTAGAGCCAGGCAAAAGACTATTCGATCTAACTGCAGTTTTCCCAGATAGAAATGGATACCTATGGCTTGATATTAAGGAAACAACAAGCCATTTGTCACAGTGGTCCTTACAGGAGATCACACAGGGCAGCACAGTGCTAGGCAAAGAGCCACAGGACTGCTGTGGCAAGCAAGGCCAAAAGCACTCAAGCCTTATCACTGACTAAGCTCATCTTTCATCACAGTGGCCAAGCCATGTTCCCTCACTTACTTCTAAAAATGCTTGCCAGCATCTAATGCAGACTCTCCCTGCTCACTAAAGCTGGCTGGGAAGCCAGTGTGGTTGGTTTCCTGGCAGTTTCCCTGGGAATACCCACCAGATGCTACAGGCAGCTTGTCCCTGGCAGAGCCTGCCAAGGAGCAGTGGAAGTGAGAAGTAACAAGTGAGAACCGCTGGGAAGTTTAAGTCAGGAAAGGAGCACAAGCTCAGATGTTTTTCTGGTCTGGTTTGATGGTCCCTACTAGATCCACTGAGGAGGAGATTTCAGCTAAAGGCCTTCTGTTGGACTGTGATGGCCCTGTATCTGGCCAGTATTTCCATGTAGGCTGAGTGCAAGGACAAACTGAGACCCATCAGCTCCCACAGCCTGTGATGGGGCAAGCATCTCTTGTAATGGACATCTTCCAGAGAAGAATTTTCTGGACAGACCCATCCTGGGGCTCCATTCCTCTCCCCAGGGCTGTGGGTTTGTTCATGCCCTCATGCAGCATGTTTGTGGCATGCGGGGCCATGCGCTGGGTCTCGAAAAAGCATCACAATTATTTTGTCTAAGAAAAGAACTAATAAATCAAATCCACCATCCTCAGATGCAAGCGGCACTTTAAGCCACTGGGCTACCCTTGGGACTGGCCTTCATGCACACAGTAAGCACTGAGCTGTTTACTCACTGCATCCCTCTGTCACACCGCAACCTCCTGCTCAGTGCTTGGGACACCTCTGCTTTGCAGAGCATGATAAGAGAGCTCTGCCTGGAGGAGGATTTCCTCCCCAGCCAAGTAAACAGGTAATGCTTTACTTAGGGCTTGTAGAGGACAATTCCAGGGTGTCAGCAACCCAAGACTTAAAGTACCGTGCCAAAGAGGTAACGAAACAAAACAGCCCCTTGAATCCCATGGAAACAAAACCAAAAGGAAATGAAAGTCTTGCTTTGGGAGCAGGCAAGGCTCAGAAAGATTTGGGTTTGTAATGCAGTCTACCGACCAGACAGGTACATCTCCTTACTCCTGCGCTTTTTCTCCAGGCGTCTGAGGCGCTTCTCCTCCCGTCGCCGGGCCTCCTCCGCCTCCTGGTGCTGGCGGCACTTGTGGAAGTTCTCCACCACCACTCCCACAAACATGTTGAGCACGAAGAAGCTGACAATGAGCAGGAAGGAGATGAAGTAGAGAAGCATCCAAGGGTTATGGTTCTGGATGGGCTGAGATGGGGAATTAGAAAACAAAGACAGAAGGTCAGCCTGGAGAACAGAAGCTGCGTGGTAACCTCATAGCCACCTTCCAGTATCTGAAGGGGCTCTACAAGGATGCTGGAGAGGGACTCTTCATCAGGGATTGTGGTGATAGGACAAGGGGTGACGGGTTCAAACTGAAACAAGGGGAAGATATAAGGAAGAAGTTCTTTACTGTGAGGGTGGTGAGGTGCTGGCACAGTGTGCCCAAAGAAGTGGTAAACGCTCCATCCCTGGCAGTGTTCAAGGCCAGGTTGGACAGAGCAGAGCCTTAGGTGACATGGTCTAGCGTGAGGCGTCCCTGCCCATGGCAGGAGGGTTGGAACTGGATGATCCTAAGGTACTCTCTAACTCAAACCATTCTATGATTCTATGCTTCTATGATTCTAAGTGGCATAGACATGACGTGTGTAAGTCAGGGTATTGGGGACTCTGTACCAGCAAGACATCACAGTACACTGTAGTGGGGAGGAGGAGAGGGCTGAGAGGAGTTAGGAGATTTTTCCCCAGATGGTTTCCTTTCATTCACTTTCTCACTGACTAGAATTGTACTTCTGTTGTAAAAGCCATCCTACCCTCCATAAGTGGGCTTACAGGATTCAACTGGCATTTATTTCATACAGCTTAAGATAAACCTCAGTGGATGTGCATCAACCCACCTGCGAGATCAATTTAGTTAAAGATAGGCTCCAGCTTATTTTCGTTTTAGATGTGGGCTCATGGTTAATGTTTCTCAGTTGTTACAAGATCTTCAGAAGCAGGAGAAAATTTGGTACAAAGTGTTACTGTAGCTACAATTGGGTACTACTCAAAGGCTCTTGACTTCCCTTTGCAAATGCCACATAATACACAAACTTAACAATGTCTCTTTCATAACATTCCTGTTTTTTCCCCATCTCATGTGAGTTTGCTCTTATTCATCATGCCTTCTGTGAAGCTGCTGTGCAATGGAACATGTGGCTCCTCAAGTACTCCTCAAGTACCATCATTCAAATTAAAAACCCCGTCAACGCTTGTTTGCATACTACATGGTACACAATGAAGAACAGAAAACCTTGGCAGCCCAATACACAGTTCCTATAGCTCTGCTCCTTCCTGGGACTTCAAAACCATCAGTCACCTCAGCATGAGAGTCATGAGAGCAACATAGCTGGACTCTGCAGCATATTTACCTGTTGGTCAATACCTACAGCATCCAAACCATCATACATGATGTTCACCCAACCATCTTTGGAGGAGAGGACAAACAAGGACATGAGGGCCTAAAAGAAAATAAACAGAAAAGCTTGGTCTTGCATTTTAGTCCCTAGAAAGAAAAATACAACAGACAACACTCAGCAAAACCAATGCACAGCTCAGAACACATCATCTGGCCTGGGGCTGGTGGAGAGATGCAACATATTGTGGATGCTTTTACCTATTTTCGTATCTGGCTTAAAAGTGAGCAAACTACAGCTGTTAACGCTCCTTTTCTCTCGCATACAGGCTGACTTATGCTTAGACACATCAGGTTTTCTGGTCACCAGAGCATGATTAAAAATCAGTATTGCAGGCTGGCTCAGTGTCATGGGGTTTTAAAAGGCAATAATATATCCCAGCTCCTTCTCTGGGCTGTCTTGCTTTTCAGCCAGTATATAACACCGTATTTAATTTCAACTGCAAACATAACAGGTAGAAGTCAAGAGGTTAAAAGTGGCAGTTGAGGTCCAGACATGAGGGACTGCATGTAAAAAGCAGTGGCTTTAGGAGAACACGCTCCTATAAATAAGGAGTTGTATAATCCTAGAAGTCTGTCTCCAGGAGATCAAGAGGTGACCTGATCCATTCTACCCCTTAGGGTTGCTTCCGATAGATGAATGTCTACATTGTTCCTATGACAAAGGTTCCACAACCTCCTCAAGGATACATGTTAAGTGCTCATCCATTAAGAACTGTTACAGAAAAACCCTGCAGTGAGGACTTTACCTGTCCCAAATTGTCAAAGTTGTACTTCCGCCGAACCCATCTGTAGCGAGCATTGGTGCAGTCAGTCTTCGTAGTGATGTTTTTCACATCAGGACCATCACAGTAGTAGAATTTGCCTTTAAAAAGCTGTATTTGAGAAGCACCAAAAATAAAAAGAAAAAAAAAGAGGTTTTGAAAAGTCTATCCCCTGATTTATCTTTCTTTTCCCTAATAGCTATCTGTCAAGTTCAAATTCCTTTCCTTCCAGCTCAGATTCCTGTCTTAACACACATGGCAGGAAAACACCTCTGGTTAAACTTCAGGCACTGAGATATTGTTGTGTATTGCCTCAGATGCAGAAGGAAGGTGATCCTGCAAGCCAGCTCTGTCTTGTTGGGATGATGACAATCTGTCCTCTAAGGAAGAGATATTCTGTATGTCTTGGCACACAGAGCTATGAGAGATCTTGGGTATTTGTGTTTTCCTTCTCCTCCCTCAGCCTTAGCTGGTGCTGTGTTGTTCATCGGGGGGGCCTGCTCATCTAAGAAGCCTCCAGTGAGCAGATGCCAACCCCACTCCAGAGCATTTATTCTACAGCCTAGCCTTTCCTTCCTAACACCTAAATTGAAATCTCCCTTTGGAGGTATCTAAGCTCAGTACTTCCACCTTAACCCTAGGTGGGGAGCAAAACAGCTTCTCTTTTGCAGCAGTCACTTAGAGATGGCTCTGGGGAGGGAAATACTCTACCTGGACCCCCAAAATCCCAAAGATAATGAAGAAAGCACAGCAGATGAGGACAATATTCCCAATAGGCCTCAAGGATGAGATCAAGGTTTCTACCACCAGCTTCAGACCTGGGGCTCTGCTGATGACTCTGGAAAAAACAGCAAAACAATAAAGGTTTTAATATGGTTGTTTTTCCTCCTCTGCCTGGCTGCAGGAAAGCTAACACAACCCTCCTCTACCTGCAGGCAGCATTCAGAGATGTTCAGTGACTTATCTGGACAACCAGAACATTCACAGTCACATCAGATGGAATTAAAGAAGTGTAAGACACCCTGTCAGCGGTGCTGGGCAATAGCTTACGAGTAACAGTGAGGAGGGAATACTCTCTATGGGCAGAATACCATGGAGGATCCCATTTAAAGGGCTATTTATACCTCAGTGCAGAAAGCTGATCCTCTCTGAGGTCTCTCTGATCCAAGCAGAGGGGCACGCACCAGGCAGCAGCCTGCTTCTTAACACAACATGTATTAAACAGCTCCATAGTGGTACTAGAGAGCATGTCTGTCCTCTTACTACAAGCTGTAAGTGCTCTCCTGCCCTGCTGGCCTGGGGCCCATGACAACTTCTCAAACAAAGTCATTTCAATTTGTTTCCTAATTAGTTCCTGCACTGACTCTTGGCTAACAGCAACTTGTGATCAACAGCTCCACAGCCAAAGGGTCACCCATTAAAGAGCAGCTTGCTGTGAGGCTGTGAGAGCACAACCCAAAGCAGGTTTTGGGTATTATGGAGAACAAGTGTTTTGCTTTCCTGGATGAGTGCCTGGAGAATGGCTTTCAAATGGGTGTCTGAGAAATGTGTTTGCACACATAAGTGTAACCAGCCCAAGCAAGTTCTGGGAAGGGGGTGTTTTGACTGAAGAACATCAAAGCTGGTTTTAGGAGTGGTCTGTAGAGGGTATGAGTCCTTGCAGGTAGCCTGAGCTTGCACGTCTAATGATGCTTTATGCCTGCCAAACACAGAGGAAAGAGGAGAGTTGTATGCCGCAGGGCCAAAGTTTTTCAATAGGGTCTTGTTTGGCAGCAAATAACGTGGCAGTCTGAACTGCACCTACAAAGTGTTAGGAATGGTCCCTGGAGTAATTCTAGAAGAGGCTGTGTTAAGTGAAGCCATCACGAGAGGTGATGAATTCCTCTCTATTAATAGGATTTGGCCTACTTATTCTCAAAGACCAATTCCCTTTTTTCCCTTAGGCTTACTTACTGCCCATGGCCTGATTTCTGTTCCTAGTTATGTGTTAGGTGCCTTGAGGTGCTGCCAGGCCAAGGCTTGCCTAGGGTGGTTCCTGGTGAGCCAGCACTGCAAGGGGACCCTGATGACACCAGAAGAACAGAGCATGGGAGCAAGAGAGGAGACAAAGGCTCACAAAGTCACTTGTCACTAAGGAAATATAAAGCAGCAGATAAATAGCTGTTGTTCTTGTAGTCATGGGCCCAAACAAGATTGGCTTTTCCTATTACTCTCATAAGCAAGCCTGTCTCTGGAGATGCCTATCTTATTTCCCCTGGAATTTCATGAAAAAGACTTGTATTTCTTGCCAAGAAGGACAGAAACAGAACAGGAGCCATGAGCTTATAAAAATCCCCCAAGCATTAATGCTCTTTGTTACTGTGTAATAGTAAACAAAATACCAATTCTCTTTATTCCTTTTCTCACCTACTGAAAGCATCTCCCCTTCCTCCAGCTTGCTGAGAGCTAAATTGCTCTGCAGTAATGGGAGAGCAGATAGAGATACTGGAGCTTATCAAATTATTGTCAGTACCTGTTCAGTCGTAAATTCTCTCCCAGCCAACGTGACCTCTTTGCTTGGGAATGACTTGAATAACAAGGAGCCAGACTGATTTGTAAAATGGTGATAAAAATGCAGCATGGAGGAGGCATTCACAGCACTAAGTGCCTGAGTATTGATAACATGTCTCACTCCAAACTCCATTTGCTCTTTCCCATGCTGGAGAAGATACATTATAATTCATTTCTCTGTTTCCAAACAGTTTCACTAGTTCAGAGCTCCCCAAAGATGCTTTTACCCATAACTGTGTTCAGCTTTTTGTATTATTAAGCAAGGCCTTGACAGATCATGTGCATTTTTATAAACTCTTTGGTCTCTCAACACAAAGCAACCCAGTACCCTCTCAGTGAATGTACCTGAGAGGTCTCAAGGTCCTCAGAAGTCTCAACACACGAAGGACACCCAAGATCTTTGCTCCGCCTGCTGATGCCATGGAGACAATAATGTCAATGATAGATACAAAGACCAGGACTCCATCCAGGACATTCCAGCTGCTCTGCAGATAGGTGTTCTCCCCAGAGAAAAAGCCAAGAGCTACCACCTACAGCCAGGAGAAGAGAGACATTTAAATCTTCACCCAGACCATAACTATGTCATGTTCTGGTCTTTGCAAGGCCTTGCTATGAAGATGCAATTACCTTAACCATCATTTCAGCCACAAAGATTGCAGTGAAGATGTAATTAGAAACACTTAGGAATATCCTCTCCTGTAAAACACAGAGCAACAAAAAGAGGCAAGTTATTTAAAGAGGTTAGAAAACAACAAACACCTTTCATCTTGCAGGGTCTTGACTACACAAGACTAAGATCTAGATGCTCGATCAAAGATGAAAATGACTTCGGTACTCACCGTGCTGTGTGGGTCTATGTCTGGTCGCTCCAGTGCTATAGTGATGCAGTTGAGAAATATGAAGACCAGAACCACATGATCAAACATTTTATGGGCAATGACCTTCTGGCACATCACTCGGAACCTGCAGACACGGTGGGGAGCAAAATATGCTTTAGATGTTTGGGTGAGCAAGAGACTCTCACCTGAATGGCACATCCTCAAAAGGCTTCAGCAGCTGCGCCACCAGCATCAGTCCAGGTAGTGAGCACTCCGCAAGTTACAGTCACTATTATCGGTGCAGTAAACAAGATGTAATAACAGCTATTATTAATGCTGGTTAAACCACCTTCTTCTTAGACAGGCATGGAGTGAGCCATGCAACAATTCTGTACACATGTAACGGAAAAAAGTTACCTAAAAAGCAGGAATTGGATTTCTAAACCTCTCAGTGCTTCTGCATCAGAGAGGGATTTTCTCCAGGGAAGGCTGGCTACAAATGTAGTATTCCATTAGCACAAAAACCTGGTGGGCTGGTATTTCACTGGATTTCTTACCGATTCTGTGGGGAAAACACATAAAGGGACCAGTCTTCATGAGTCTTGCACCACTGTGGCTTGTAGGGCTCCAGGGCTTTACGAATCCGGTAGCAGTAACTCTGGAAAGAAAAGAAGAAACACCTTTTCTTCCTCTTTTATTTTCCTGCCTCTTCAACTTTCACAGTCCTTTTGTGAAAGGGGGCAGTGCATGGCATTTCATGGTACCTGTAAGCAGTCATGGCTTTTAGGACAGCTGTGGCAGGTGCTGTCACATTTGTCCAACAAAACAGCAAAGAAAGAGGTAAAAGAAAGGGGCTGCTGTACCGTGAGATATGAACATGATAAAGCAAGACTACTAGGCAGGAATCATTCTGAGATCCAAAGTTCTGTCAAAACCAAAAAGGCCTCAAGCAACCAAAAACTTAAGTAGGAAACCTTCAAGCTTTTGGGATGTCAAACAGCTCTTGTGAGCAAAGACATTAGCTAGCTTTTGTTCCTACTGCTCATTTTTGGAGGCATCCCACACCAGTGGGATAATCTGAATCAGTCCAAAAACTAGGCAAATGTATGCACATTCCCTTGCAGTTTTACCTAGCAAGAGACCATTACAATGGAACAGCCCAACCCATTAGCTTAGGAAAAAAACCCCTTTGGGAAGTGGAGGTCCATCCCTTGGATCTGGACTCATGTTGTCTGCACCAACCTTCAGGCAGTAACACATTTCCAAGCTGGATATTTAATCCTTCCTAGAGAGAAAATGCCACTTAACACATGAACACCCAATTTCCCCCTCAACTCACATCCTCCATGTCATCCTCATAGTCCATAGCATCCTCCTTGTGACCATCCACACGCAGGAAGAACTCACTGGGGACATGAATCATTTTGCCATTGCAGTCTTGGTACTCAGCAGGCAGAACAGCCACGGGGCTGATGCTGAGTGAGTGGCGCATGGTGGGCAACTGGAGCAGCTCCGGCAAGTCCAGGGAGCTGCGATAGTCCAGGGACTCTGCCCGGCGGTGCAGCGAGGGTCTGCTCACTGTGCTGGACTTGGCATCATCAGAGTCATCATCTGTGCTGCCTTTCCCCTCCCCAGAGAGCAAGGACTCTCTTTCTCCTGACTGGTTCTTCTTCTTGAGGCTTGGGGCTCTGCCCAGGCTATTCCAGCTTGAGCGTCGGCTTCCCCAGTTGCTGCTGGTGCCCCAGTTGGCGCAAGGGGAACTGCGGAGGCTGGACTGAGAGAGAAGAAGGACATTTGAGGGTTTGTTTGCAGGAGAAAGCCAAAGCATACGGCATTTTGAAGACTCTTCTTGTTGCAAGTCATGTCTTCCCCTTCCAATTTTCCTCACTGCTCTGACTTCATCATGCCTTGAGATGGGAGCCAAGTACCAAGCTAAGCCCACACTGAAGGTGCTCTGAGTAACACCTGTAGCACAGCTCCAACCCTCTGTGCTGTGTGACCTCCTACTGTCCTGGCAACACGAATTGCACATAAAAACTGAACCCAGAGACACTATTGCTGAAGTGGCATTTTCTTTCCTCATGTCCAAGTGGTTTCAGCCCACAGCTTCCCTGGCTTCCAAAGAGGCTCTGGTACCTGACACCCAAACGTCTGCTGGAAATTGTGCCCCTATTTGCATTACTTTCTCTTCAATTTGCTGCATAGGAGATGGAAAAGTGTTTCCCTTACAACAAATTTCTGGCACTGATCAGTGTGTCAGGGCACTTCGGCTGACAGGTAGTTGCCAGGATGAGAGCACTGCAGGTCAGAGCAGAAAAGCTAGAAGGAAAGCTCTTTTTCTCTCCATGGCTTCCTCCCAGCATAAAATGAGGCAAACTGCCTTCCTCCTCCTGCTCAGTGTTGGCCAGCTCTCCTCTGACTGCTTCATCATCCTTTGGCTGGTGGCACTGATGTGCTCTCAGAGAAAGGATTCAAATGATGAACAACTCTCTCCAGCAACTCACAATCCCATGAAACCCCAAGGCAAACAACAGTCATCTCTATTTTCTTTTCAAAAGCATTACCTTGACTAAGCAGCTTACCAAAGGGGATAGTGGCTCTGTCTCTGCGTGAAGTGCTTTCACAGTCCGCTGCCTTGATTTGAACATGATATTGCAGTTACAGGGCAGAGAAATGGGATAGATAAGCAGCAGCAAAAATCCACTTTGTCTATTAACTCTGCTGCCTCTGTTTTCATAGAGCTGCTCTCCTGCTCCCCCATTGCAGGCAAAATGCAACCAGTTGCCAAAGCAGACAGCTCCAGCCAGATCTCTGCTCCATAAGCTGTGCCTGGCAGGAGTCGATCAGCTCATACCTCTGTTTCCCCTCCAATAGGGCTGTTGTACTGTAACTGGAGCTCAGCTGCTGTGTTGGTAAGGAGAAATGTTTCATTCCTCTTAACACAAGACGGGTTCAAGATGCAACCCTAAAATACTGTGAGAGGAAACAGGCCTCCTCCTCACAGGAACACCTGACAGCTTCTCCAAGACACCACAAAATGGCCAGCAGGCAAAAGATGCCTGCTGCTCCTCAGAGGGGTTTGCTGGAATAACTGTATAAACTTCAAGCTTGTCTCAGACTGTCTCTCTCTCAGGTGGCTTGGCATGGACTTCCAATTAGATACTAGGCAGAAAACACTGAATCCCAGTACATTCCTATCTCCTCTTTTCATATACTCACTGTGCTTGATGGTTATATTGTCACTATCCTGCCCCAGCACAGCACACCCATTCATTTCGCCCTCTTGTATCTGCTCTCCTGCCTTTAAACATACTTCTCACCTCTATCATCATCCTTTTCATTTTCCAGCAACACCTGTGTGCACATCATCTGTGCTGCTTGCAGGCACTTGAGGGAGAGCTGTTAGCAACAGGAACTTACCAAGGACTTCTGGTCACAGCTCAGGGGCTCTAGGGAAGCGTTACTCCCTCTTCTTGAGTCCACAAAAGTGTGCACTGAATCCATGT
The DNA here is from genome assembly GCA_009867235.2 of Psittacus erithacus. Lineage (NCBI taxonomy): Eukaryota > Metazoa > Chordata > Aves > Psittaciformes > Psittacidae > Psittacus > Psittacus erithacus. Next base: position 48,462 of record WYDI02022688.1, on the reverse strand, counting down.
GTGGGGAACACTTTGGTGTGGGCATTGGTGTGGCAGCAGTGCGCATGATGATAGGAGGGGGCATGCTTCCTCTGCCCTCCAGGTGTCCATTTGGGGTGACAGCAAGTGAGTACATCTTCATCTCTGGAGAGAAAGGGAGAGAGAAGAAACAATGAATGCTCAGCTACAGAAATCACTCTTCAAAATGGACATTGTTCCTTGGGTCTTCTGGGAACTCTGCCAAATGGATATGGAATGTTGTGGGCAATAAGATCACTCTCACCACGTTGAAAGGCATAAGGTAAATGTCACAACCTTTTAAGAGGCCTTCAGCCCTGCCTGGACTTGGAACCCATTGTGCCCTTCAAAGGAAGCTGCTTTTGCTCACTGTTTCTTGGGATTTAGAGAGTGGAGTTACAGTCTGGAGGGACTGGGAGAGAACTTCCAGGGAAAGGATATTGAAGACTGGCTAAATTCACCCTGGGAAGTTAATCTCTTTTCCTTGTCATATAGCCTTGCACAGAGATTTTCATGCAGTTTTGATGTGCTCCAAGTTCCTTTGCAGGGAAGGCACTAAGTGAACATTAGTCATTGTCATTAGTCATCTGTTCAGGGGACAGGAAATGGAAGTTTCTTTTACACATCCATTTATCCAGAAGAGTAAACCCACTGTAACACAGAAATCTAATGGCACAACTCATGGTAATTGCAGAAAGTATCTATTTTAACTGTAAGGCAACTATAGGCTGCAAAAATGGTATTCACACTGAAGACAAACCAGACGTAACACCTCCAGTGCCATAATACTCAAAACCAAAAGCCTAACCTCAAACACAAAGCTAAAGTTGACCTAGCTCCTGTTTTACTAGATTTAGTGGGTTGTGGTCTAATAACTTCAGGATCAGTCTTAAGGAAGGGGAAGGATGGGAGCACCCATGCCCAACAGGAGGGAAGTACAAATCGACAGTGTGAAATCCAAGTGAGTGCATTACCCTTGCTCTTTTTCTTCCATTGGCTGCTTTTGTAACTCACTGTGCTTCTATTGTATCATCTGTTTTGTGGCTGGCTTGGGCACAAATACCTGATCTGCACTACAGAAGTCTGTGGGAACACTGCCATCCACTTTGAGGGCTGGAAGATCCAGCTCAAAATGTGCTAATCTGCAACACATGTTCCTCTTGCCAGAGTATCTATTTACAGACCCAACAGCATTATGATAGAATTGTTAATGTCTTTACGCTGTTTAGTCACTGGTTGGCACTTGTGAGGCTTATGGAGACACCCAATTACTCACGGAATTTTGGTTGATGGCAAGTTCAGCCCTGTCTTCTATTCCTATATTATTTGAGAAGAGGTGACAATATTTCTTGCTGCTAGAACTCTCTTCTTACTTGAAGCTGCTCAGCAAATAGTTGGTGCAAAACTAGCACATAGCTGGTGCTGTGGGTTCCTTCCCAGCTCTTTGGAATGGGCATTCATTTGGTCACTTGTGTTTGAAATTTGTTGCTTCATCTGCAGACTAAGCAGCTCCATCACTTTGCTGCGATCCAGCTTTGTCTCAGCTTCCCCAACAAATTACTTCTGCCCCTTTCTCAGCTGAATCCCATCTGTTCACCACAATCAATATAATTTCCTTAACTGAAATGAATCCTGGTTTAGAAGCACTTAAAGTAATCCTAACAAGAGCCCAAACTGAGAATCAAAGTACAGAGGAGCTAAACTGGCTCCTGTTCACCATCAATACTATTCAGTCTCTGATCCCTTCCTGTCCCCTATCTGGTTGCAAACTCTATAGAGTGAAGGCTGTCACCTATCATTGCATGTTCATAGTACAATTGGTCTTACCTCAAATCAATTGCCAGGCCCTTCTGTAACACAAATGAACAGCAACATTCCCATCAATCAAACCTCACCTAAATGCATTTGTATGAGAAACCAAAAATAACAGATGAGAACATGATTGATTAGAAAAGCTGCTGAGAAGTAGTGGTGTGACTATTGTTGTCAGCAAAGCATTCTGTAGGGATGATACGGAAGAAACGAGGAGACATAGCTAAATATTCCAGTGTAATTTAAATTAGGAAAACAGCTGTTTAAAGGAAATCACCATACTCATTTAGCTTCCCAACACTTTCTGCATGTTAAAAGCTGCTCTCTTAACATAGCTATTAGACCTACTGCCAAATAAAATGAATTCTTCCACTTTTCCCTGTTGATGACTGTGAAAGCAGAGTTGTAGCTCTCAGATTCCCAGAAAAACATACAGACAAAAGCCTACCTGTTGCTCGGAGGTCTTTTAGCTTCTCAAAATCATCATCAAAGTTGGCAGATGTCTTGTCCTCATCTGTGTCTGACCTATTGGCATCACCCTGAAGAGAGAAGGATAATTAACAGACCTGATTCATTGAAGCTTCAGCACAAGGGCCATTTGGGTTACTTGGCAGTTTACAGATACCTCAGCTTCCCATGGTCATTTTAAGTGTGGCCCCAAGAACCAGGAGGGCAGAATGCCAAATTCGCTCTGACACTCCCTAGGGAATGATCCCAGGTAAGTCCCTGCTTCTTGTTTTGATTCATTTTCATACTTGGACAGAAAGCATGATGTTGTGATTGTAACTCCTGTTTTTGCAATGTCTTTGTATTTCCTACATTGTGCAGTGTATCCCAGGGGAGGACATGAAAGTGCAGCTAAGAAAAACTGGCATTGTGAGGTTCCATATTTGCACTCTCCATGATCTCAGCTGAGAGCACTTAGGTTTTAATGTCAAAGGATGGTGAAGGGTTTCAGTTCTTTGTTTGACAGCACTGTAAAGTTGACTTAGAGCTGAAAACCCAGCCCTGATTTGGTTTCTTCATGCTGGCTGGCAATGGAGATTGTATTGGGAAATCTCTTGGCAACACTGAAGTTAAGGCAGAAGGGAATGAGGCCAGCTTGCCTGGCAGCACAGCATCATCTCAGGACAGAGAGCAGCCAAGCACCCTCAGACTGGCTTTTCTCCTGGAAGTCCAGTTATTTTATCCTTCCACATCTACCTCTGCTACCACAAATGATCAGCCTAAATCATGTATAAGCCTGGAACAGAAGAGCTATGGTCAGGTTCTCCTCTGCTGGAGCAGATCTGCAGAGAGGAGAGGTTCCAGCAGGCTGTCAGCATGACTCTGGCTTGATCCATCGAGACTACAGGAAAGCTGTGCAAATTGAGAGCAAATGGTTGGATTGAAGCAGCTGATCCCAAAAAAAGGAGCACAGCTCCTCAACTGATGCTTCAACAAATCACCAGGGTTCCTAGAGACATGGTGCTGAAGTGGCAGTGAACTTCGTTTCAGCTCTGATGTATTGCTAACTGGTGCAGCCAGCCAGGGTGACTGGAAAGCTTAAGCTCCCTTAGTCATCTTCTCTGGTTTGGAACAGAAGCACTAGTGCAGAGTAGATGAAAGATCTGCATAGTTTTGGAAGGTTTCTTTGCTTTTCTATGCTCTGGCATAGATTTCAAATGACATGGGAACAATGTAAGCACAAATATGCAATTATGGTCCTGTTTGAAGTCTGACTGCTTGTTGTACTAAGCACAAATGTACTAGAAATGGTTTTGTGGCAATTTAAGTCTATTCTCTTCTAGGGATCCTCCTGCCAAACTTGCTCCACAGGCAGATCAGAATCTGAGATCAAGCTGAGACTGTGTATTGTGGTTCACAGTCCAATTTGTACTGTTCTTTTTGAGATGCTGCTCACGGGTTAGAGCTTGGAGCAGCTCTAATGCGCACCTCTTAGCTGCAAAAACCTCCAGGAGTCGCTCTCCATCTGAGTAAAAGAAACACCTAAGCAAAGGGAGAAGTGCATCTCAGTGTCTTCTAGAACTTCTAAGAGCATCACTCCACAAGAAGACAAAGTGAAAAAGGTCAAAACAAGAATTTCTGCCATATCCCAACATTCCAACAGAGCCAGGCAAAAGAAAACTCAGCTCCATTGATACTTCTTCCTGGGAGCTGTCCAAGGAGACTGTAAACATCTTTGGTTTACAACCAAGCTAAGTTATACATTCATAAGTGCAACACTTGAACTGAACCCTGGTAGCTGGAATACAGCTCTGAGAAGGGTTTTCTGTAGCACAGCTAATACCTCACTATGATACAACTGACAAAGCCCATAAGCTTGATGGCAAGATTTATAATAAATGGAAGTGGAGAGCAAAAATGGCCCTGCAAATGTCATGCCTGTGGTTGCTGGCCTTTTCAGAGGCAGCAGTGAGTGAATAATACAAGCTTTGAAAACTACTGCTTACACACGTTTAAATCATGGTCTGTAACAGCTCCAAAAGGAGCCATTAAGCTTGAGCAAGAAAACGACAGCTATTGAGCAAGGTCTGTAATCATACACTCAGAGGGTATTGCATGTGGCTGCTCATTTCTGCCTTCACATTAGCAGGTGATCCAGCCTCCAAGAGGGCAAGTAAGGAATGGGATCTGTACTGTACAGAGACCTGCAAGCTGCTGGGTTGCACAAGGGAGAGAACTTTCTTTCTTCTGCCTTAAAGCAATCAGGAAAGGATGCAAACTGCTGGATGAGGGCTCTCTGTGCCTAAATGCAGGATTGCTTGAGCAGGAGCTCAAGCTGACAGCTTCCAGTCAGCTGGGTCACACACAGATTGGTTATTGTCTGTTTGGATATCCCTGGCTTGTCCTCTATTTACCCCCAGATTTGCTGGTTGGTAGAATCTGAGGATATCTGACATATCTGGACACTGAATACTCTGAGCTGCCATATGGCTTATGGTATGTTAAGCACATGTATTGGTTCTTTCTGCATCCAGTTTAGGAAAATCTATTACTTCAGCACGTCTTCAGTCCACTACAGCCTGTGTCATTTTCTAGCAGGATGGAGTCTGAGCACAACCACTCTAAATACAGCTATAATGCTCCTAGAGGAAAATCCTTTCTAGGTTGGAAGATGGCAACTACTGCAGAGCCTGTACAAATAGCGCAATTCCTTTGCTTTGATCTTATTTGGTTGGCAGCTAAAATGTCCACCTCCATCTGCTACAGGCTGCGCTAGAACCAGATGTAAAGGTGCTACAGTATCTAGAGTAAAGTTGGGAGGTACTGAGATCAGCGACACTGAGAAAATGACAGCAATGTGGAAACAAGCAGTGTCAGCACAAGCTCTAGTCACCCACACATGGAATACAGGCTTGTTCTTGGAAAAAGATCTTCTCGTCTTCCTGGCAAGCTGTGTTGGATCTTCAGGGCATGGAACGCATTGTACAAGACATTAAAATGCCCACTAATGCAGTGCAGAGCTGTTTATTTGGAAAGCAATGAGCTTTGTGTCTTCCTCTACTTGCGTCTTCTCTGTGCGTGCAGGTGGCACTCACCACCCTCAGCATCCATGAAACCACCGTGGGTGACATAGAACAGGGTTGCTATTTCTATACTGGGGCTTGGCTCCTGTTGTTTCAATTAGTTTTCCTCTGTTCGTGCTGTGAGGAACCTGAAGGGATGCCATAATAAGGAATCTCTACATACATCCTTGAAAGACATAAATGTGACTGTGTTGGCTTGAAGGAATTTTTAGTCTATGAATATTTCAATTCTATTCCATGGTCAGTGAAGTTTGGTCTGAATGTGATGGGGTTGGTTTAAGTGTGATCTAAATCCTGCAGATGAGAACATGAAACCAGCTCTGGGGGAAAAATGACAAGTGGAAATAAAATATCCTATAATGATCATTTCTTTCTCCTCTTTCCCTTGGAAGTCAAAGCAGTGAAAACTGAAGCCATTTTCACATTTCCTTTCTGAGTCTGTGTCTCTGAAGCCAACCTGGCACTGAGCAAACTTGTCCTTGATGGTTGAGGAAATAAAGAAGTAATAATTAATAAAACCCCAAAGCATGACGTAAGCCCCTTTGATGCCACTATTCTCTGCTTTAACAGGGACTGGCTGAGTTTTGCTAAGTCTCAAAATCATTTCCAGTTTCTGGATAATGTATATAGGCACATACATTGTTAACATTTATAGCCAAACCAGATCATCCTCAGTTTAAATCTCCCCCAAATGGACTTGCTGTGATCTGAAAGGAAGACGAAGAAGAACAGGACAGGGCAGCGAATGGCTGGTTTCACTCTTCTCAGGCCGCTTAAAGCAAATCTGGAAGGGACTTGCCAGAGTCTGCAGGAGGCTGCAGGGCCCCCCACTCACACCAGTACTGTAGCACTTAGACCACTCATACCAGCGGGAGCTGCTGCTGCTCTGGATCATGGGGCACAGGATTGCCTGCACAGCTGCTGATGTTTGTGCTTAGTCCACATCAGGACATGGTATATCATATCTCAAATTCTTTCCATGTGAGATGAGATGCTGCAGTTTATCCTAAATTCCCTGCTCACTGACCTGATACTGGCATTATTTCCAGGTACAGGTAAAAATCTGTTTAGCATTTCCATGTCCTTCATCATCCAAAGTATCTCAGACTCTAGTAGCCTTGCAACAACACAGCATTTGAACAGCTGGGCTACTAGCCTCAAACAACACATAAGGGACAGAGTCACAAGTAAAGGTCTGGTCTGAGAACCAGTTCACATCATACTTTGATCCCCATGACTAGCACTGGCTACATTGAAGGCCTGAAGCCCACCATAATGAAACACAAAACACAGGACATAGGGGAGATTTGGTAAGTTAAACCAATGCTGAATAATTTCCTCTAGGCCACATAACAGATCCTGCAGCAGATCAACCAAAGTGTTGGTCTCCAAGTCCCACGCTAAGTCCAGTGGGTCTTATCTGCAAAGAGAGATTCACAAGAGCTTCACATGCCCACGCAGCTCATCTACATTCCTCAAGTTTACATTCAGGGCTGCTTGATGGCTAGACATTTGTGCTGACATGCATTCATCCCTACACGCTCACCTACACGTGTCTCAGTGTTCTCCCTCCCTCTGCTCAGATCTCTTACCTCTGCCTGGAAGCCTTCTACCAGGATGGCAACAAGAAGGTTGAAGAGCACATAATTGCCGAAGGTCATCAGGGCCACAAAGTAGAGTGCTGCCCATGAGGATGTAGATGCCATCCCATTGTACAGGACCACGTTCCAGTCCTCTTGAGTCAGGATCTGCGAAGAGGTGAAGGGAAAAACTCTCTAATTACTCCACTCCTCTCATACACAGCAGATGCATTCATACTGACTCATTCGTTTTTAACTCTCCTTCTGACCTTTTCTAAGCATAAGCATTAACAGGTCCCATGAAGAGAGACAGTAAAACATTCCTTTATTTAGAGCTTTGCATGTGAGAGCTGTCTTCTGGCCAAAATTCCCCTCTCTGCAGGAAGATCTAGCACACCGCTGCCCATAGACGTGACTAGTTCAGATCCTAGACAGGGTACAAGTCCCATGATTTGGTGGTGGTATTGCCTCCTTTTGATAACCATCAGAAGATAAAAGACCTGAGGCCAGAGCTGTTGTTGCCTTTTGGGCTGTTCTTTATAAGGCATCTGGAGCTGAAGGAAAGGTTAAAGGACATGGTATTTGATGAGATAAATGACACTGGGTGGCTCAAGAAACTCAGGGATGCAAAGTAATTTCAATTAGATAAAAGCACTGACAAGCTGGGCAAAAAAAATTACACATCTTTACAAAGCCTTGCTCCAAGGGACCTTCCTCAGGGATTCCCACTTTTCTGAAGCTCAGAAATCCTGGGACCTAAGACAAATGGATGGCAGATTCATGCTCTACATCAATTCATGCTTACAATGAAATGGCCTCTAACCGTCCTAAAAAAGGGCAGCTCTGAGGTTAGAACTGAGTCAGGCCACTCACTAACCTTCATGGGATGCAGGACTCAGCCCTGGTACTCAGAGCCAGCTCCATTTCCCAAGGGACTGTTACAGTAAATGCAGAAATCTGTATTGATGTTGGTAAAAGAAAAACGTGGAGCTGTGGGACTAATGCTGATTTTTGCCTTGCTCCTTTGTAAGAAGAAAAACTTTGTCAGAAGTTTTATTCTTCACAGTGAAGACTCAGGACTGGTTTCTACCTTAAGTGATATTGTGGTGAACATCTACTCTACATTCAGAAACTTAGCTTAACACTGTTCCATTGTGCTCCACTTGCTGCACTTGGGCTTTGTAGCATGAGCCTTTGAAAAGAAAAGACTAAGCTTTATATTTAGGATGTCTTGGAAATAGCAGCTTATTGCTCCAGTGTGGAATATGCCAGTAATTGCAAGCACAGAACAGACTTTGTTTGCAGAGGAAACACAACTTTTTTATATAAAGAAGCTCCCAGCATATAGAGCCAGCACCTCCAGCTCTAAAGTTGTGACAGGGTCTGTCACTCTCAGTTAGATGAAATTGTAAAGTGCATTTTTAGGGGATGAAGGCAAGTAAGGAGACAAGAGATCTACAGTACAGGCCAGTAGACTGTGGATCTGATCTTACTGACTCCATGAAAGGACAAGAAGGGTGGATTTTCAGGCCTTCTTAGACTTTTACTGACAACAGATATGCACAGTGATGATTTTGCTTCTCTATCAAGGTTTATAGAGACCAGCCAACTTAGAAACAATCACCTTGCTCTATTAACTCCACAGTGCCATTTCAGTCCAAATTTGACACTTACTGGAATAGTTTTCCTTAAAAAAGTAAACCAGCTTGTCCAGGTGGTAACATGAAAACTTCCCAGAGGATCCAGAGCTTACCTGAAATACGGTCACAATGGCCCAAAGTAAGGAATCGAAATTCTTTCGATCTGGAACTGTGTCTCCTGTATCAGTTTTCAGGCTGAACTTGCATCCAAAAAGATGCATGCCAAGGATGCTAGAGAGGGAAAAAATAAGAAACACATTATTGTGTGAAATATGGTTGCAGGGAAGATTGCAATGATTTTTTTGGACACTTTTCTGCCCCCAGTGTTTTGTGTGCTGATGGTATGTCCCAGGAAGAAGCTCTGATCAAACCCTGCCATTTGGCTCTTGTGTCTCACGTTTCAACTGTCTACACTGAAGTTAAATCAGGGATCTCCTTTGTCTAGAAAAAGACAAATCATACTGCCAGCTTCCTAATCCAACTGGTTTCCAGGAACAGGATACTGAGGGGCATTATAGGGTCAAACAGACAGAAGTCTTGGAGTCTGTACAACATCCATCTCAAATATAACAGTGCTGGAGTCCAGTTACTGACAGCTTCCTGAGACACAGCTAAATGAGCCTCCCAGGAATTCCAGAGGAAATGTTGCCTGTTTGTGTGCTTCATTCATCTATGGAATTACAGTACTGCATGCAACACAGACTAAAAAGTCTGTTGAGTGTCTGCTTGTCAGTCTATTGTGAGCACTTCTGTCACGTAGGCAGCCTAGCAAATGCAGTGTATTGTTACTCTGATCTACTGAACAAGTAACTGAAGAGCAGCTGCAGCTTCCGGTACCTGAAGATGAAGATGAAGAGCATGAGCAACATGCAGAAGGTGGCTACATTGTCCATTGTCTTCATCAGGACCACGAGCTGGCGACGGAGGGCGGGCATGAAGCGCACCAGTTTCAGCACGCGGAGCAGCCGAAAGGTTCGTAGCACAGAGAGGCCTCCATCCGACTGACCGATGATTTCCCACACACTGCAGGAGCACCATAAGGACAAGAGCTAGAAGCAGCAATTTTCTACTGTGAAAGCTTTGGGCAGGCTGGTTTTTTACAGGATATCACACACCAGAAGCCCTAAAGAGGCAGTTTATCTGCCACCTTCTTTCTTGCTTCTGAAAAACACCTTCACTTCCCACTTGTGCAGATCCACATGCACACGCATAACCTCCATCCTTTATAGCTAGTTTCCTGAGTCTTTAATTCCCTTGCTTTCTGTGACTCTTTGCAGCACAGCATGTCTCCTGCTGGTCTGCATCACTACAATCTGTCACAAAATGTGGATCACAGTTTTGTACCAAGCTTATCTCCAGAGGGTTTTACACATGTTGGGGTGCGTTGGTTTGATCAAGTCACAGACTGGCTTTCGCTCTGGGCCTCTATTGCTTCTCACTTCTCTGAACCAAAGGGATGGACAAACTGAAGCTATCCTGGTTTACACCTTCTGTGTCTCCCTTGACTTCTCAGCCCCAAATTACTGATCAAGGGGTGAACAGCACTCCCAGGAAGAATCTCAGCACAAAGGGATGCTGCAAAAACTTCTCACCCACATGATTTGACATCCCCAGTTTACACTGGTAGTGCTCCCCTGGAGAGGACAGCAGAACTGTGCCCTCTTCTACCCTCCTGCTTGTCCTTTTCTGGCCTGAGTTATGTGTTAACTCAGGAGAGGGAAGGCAAGCTGCTGGGATAGGGACACTCACAGTACCCCTTTCCCAGGACCAGTCATTCTGCACTTCAGTGGAAAACTGACCACAGTGCCAGATGTGTGGCATAAATAGACTTTGTTCTCCATCTGCCAGGTCCATTTACTTTGGACAGGCCTTCTAATGACAGAAATCTGAAAGGCCAGGATAATTATAGCACATCATAGGCAGTGAGCCTTGGATTAGCACATGCCACGTCATTCCTGCTCCCCATCCCACTCCCCAACTGGTCTGAGCCCTTGGGAGACAAGCCACAGTTGAGGAAGAACTGGGACTGACCTGATGACAACTATGATCCCATCAAAGATGTTGTATGGGTTCTTGATGTAGCCAAAAAGGCCAAAGGCAAGGAGTTTCAGGAGCATCTCCAGGGCAAACATGCTTGTGAAGACAATGTTACTGATCTCCAAGGCGTTGGTCAACTCATCTGGCTATGGAGCAAAAAAGCAACATGGTCAAACAGATGCACATAGAGCCACAGAGACAGATTAAGTGTCTGAGAGGAACAGCAGAAAAGCTTTATGGACAGTCCCTGCGGATCTTGTTGGAAACAGAATCCCAGCCCATTTCTGGAGCAATTGTAGAACAATACCAGTGAAAGTCAGTAGAATCAATAGTTTTATTTCCCTTGAGATATTTATTGCCCTTGCCTAAGAGTGGATGCAGCTTAAATCCAAGAGCTGATTTTTCCATCACAAGCACCAAGTTACCTTGCACTATGATCTCACTTTCCAGACAGATCCTAAGACTTCCTTTCATGGGAAGTGCAGGAATATCTACCGAGCACCCAGGCTCCAAACCATGGCACAGCAAAAGGTGGGATGGGGTTTGCTCACTTACTGGAGCTGCTCCCTCACACAGCAGCAGGCTCTGCAGTGTGCATTTCTAATGCTCAAGGCCTCTTTCTTTGCAAAAGAAAATGAGTCTCTTTCATTTCCTCAGTGTAATAATATTGTCTAGGAAAAAAGGTGTTATATTCCTATGTGACTCAGCTCCTGACTGATAATAGCTTCTTTTATTCCTCATCCATCATTTGACACTTTTTTAAAAGATGGCAGTCTCCTTGGGATGTTGTTGCATTATTTGAGGCTCTGAAGGGAGAGACCATTGTAGTACTATGGCACAGCCATATTTAACTCCATGCTCTGCAAATTGAATCCTTGGTGACTGAAGGAGAAGGTGGAAGAGTTAACTAGAATACAGGAAGAGCCCACACATCCCCTACTATAGGCAGTGACAGTCTGTGGGCTGCTAATGAACCATCATTCATGGGCTAAATTACTTTACGCAATAGGCTGTCTTGTGCTCAACCATTTACCCAGGAGAAAGAGCACTAAGAGCCTCAGTCCTCATGATTGTAATCCATATATGCTAATTACTAAGGGACACCAGGGGAAGGACTGTGCAATTTTCAGTTCCTTAGTCTCTAGCAAGAAGTGGCTCAGATGGTACAAGGCGCACCCCAACATGATCATCAGGCTGCCCTTCTCACACCTCCCTTGCTGCAGGGGCAGCAATTCCCTAATGATCATCAGTGCTCTCCATCCTATTCTCTTCCCTGATGATGCCGAAACAACCTGAGCAGTGAAAACACATCTAAGAAAAGGACTGATGTAGGATGGCATCTAAGCAGCTCCTCAGCAGAGCCTGAAATAGCCTTGTGGGTTCCCAGGGCCTGTCCTGCTGTAAGGACAGTGGTGATGGAATGTCACACTCACAGTGCACTAAGCTATTTGGCTGGTGCGCTCGTGACTGAAGTGTCTGGTCTCCCTTCAGTTGGGGTTATACCAGGGAATTCTTGACAAGAAGCAAAGTAACTCACTCAGTCCTTGCATCCCTCCAGGCAGCAGCCTGAGGGCTCCTTGGGACAGGGTGCTCATGGCAGGCTGAGGATGGTTCTTTAGCATGGTGAGGCTGGGAAATGAATGTCACAAATATCAGCAATGAAGCTGCAGCTTGGGCAGTCCCTGAGGAAGAGTCACTTTCTGGCATCCTTGTAGGCTCCCTTCAGATACTGGAAGCTCCTCCAAGGTCTCCATGCAGCTCCTCTTCTCCAGGCTGAACAGCAAGAACTTTCTCAGCCTGTCTCCATACAGGAGGTGCTCCAGCCCCTGATCATCTCTGTTGCCTTCTCCGGACTTGCTCCAACAGCTCCATGTCCTTCTTACGATGAGAACACCAGAAGTGCACATGATTATCCTTTAGTGATCATATTTGGTGTGAGGCAGAACTAATTTGGTGACAAGGACTGCTGTAAGGTGAGATGTGTGGAGCACATGTGTTGACACCAGGGCAGGACCCAAGAATGGATAGCCTTGCATGCTGGCTAAGCTGCTGCTGGGAGCTTTTGTGTTATTAGAGTGGAAGATGACCAGCAGATGAGCCAGTGCTACAGCCTTCAAATACCATTACTTTCTTTCAACAACAACTGGAGCCTTGAAACAGCCTGCCACTGAGATTTGTATGGCTTACAGAATGGTGTGTTGCTGAAAGCACAGTTCATTTCCCACTTCCCTCCCTCCCTGATGAGCAAAGATTTAGGAGGGTCAAGGAAGAGGCACTTGAAGACAAGATAGATTTGGCCATTCCCCTGGAGTCAGCCACTAGGAGACACTGTTGGTTTGTTCAAATTTAAACCAACCCCAAAGCAGGATTTTTTCCAGGAGTGTTTTTCTCTGGGAAAAACACAACAGTGTTGATTTGTTGAACACAAAACTTTTCATGGTAAGGATTATTTTTGTCAAACTTCCTGGCTGGAAGAAAATGAAGTTGCAACAAAGCTTGAAAATTGCTGCAGTGTCTTGTTTTGACCTTCTCCAAAAAGGAAACTTCAGTTTTTTTGCTTGAGATGTGGTTGTGTCACAAAATGCAACTTCCTTTCTAGCAAGCAATGATGAATCAACAAAGGTTGGCATCCAAATAATGCACTTCCAAGAAGGCAGCTCTAAACTGGTATTATTTGCGCTTTGCCAAGTAACGTCGCAAACCTGAACAACTCTGACAGGGAAACTACTCACCCGCCCTAAGGCTCCAAACAGCATCAGTGAAAACTTCCTTTTCAAATGACAGTGAGGGAGCAAAACCATCATCAGCTTTGGGTATCTCCACATCTCCTGCTGCGATGATCGACCTTTACATTGGTCCAGGGTTTCAGAAACAGGTCAGGCTAAATGCAGAACGGCCAAAAGGCAGCCAGGTGGCATTGCATGAGGCTACAAACCACTCAGGAATGGTGAGCAATGGTGTACTGCTGGTACAAGGGTCCTCAGTGCCAGAAGCAGAGGCTGGAATGGGAACTGCCATGCTGGAGACAGTCAGCAGAAACAAACACAGAGAGTGGTTTAACCCCCAGGTCCCACTGATGGGTTCCAGGCAACACTCAAAAAGGTTCAGATCTGAGTAAAAATGTTACAGATTTCAGATTCCAATGAATCCTTGTCCTTTGGCTGCAGCAGTAAGTTTCCCAGCATTCGAGAGAAGGGCAGTATGGGATCCATTTGTAAGACCCATTTGTAAGATTTCCATATCCTTGAAATGAGCTTAAGGTAATAGCCTTGACTCCAGGCAAAACATGACCCAAGAAAGTACAACTACCTCTGCTCGCTTTGAAGGCTGTATTTATGCTGCAGGATATTTCAGTGATTCAAACCCATGTTTTTATTAGGGACAAACCTCAAACTTTTCAACAGTTCATTCTGAGGTCAGATAAACAGACAAAAAAAATCCTTTTCTAAATAGCTTGGGTCTGAAAACCTCGGCAGATGAAGCTCTTTCTGAGAATCTGACACTTCTGGTTGCAGCAAAACGCAGCACAAGCCCGGAGCCTTCCTGGAATCAGGAGAAATTCAATAAGAGAAACCCATAATGGTCAAATTATTGATGGCTCTTTCCAAGGAGAGGATGAAGAACAGGAGTAGAATTTGCATTCTGAGATTCAATTTGTGCAAGTGAATTACTGCCGTTCTTCAAGGATAGGTCTTTGTGCCTCTCTTTTCTCTCACCTGTTTTCTGCCTTGTCTCTTGATTGCTGCATTCACAACCACCTATTGTATACAGCTTAGGTTCAAGCACCGGCAGGATAGCACCAAGCTTCGCCTGTGACATCTTTTTGCTCTGATACTGAAATAATACCTGCATCGCGCTGGAGAAAGTGCTGTTAGACATCTGATCTCTCCTGCTGAATGAAGAGGGAAGGAAGCTTTCAGAATCAAAAGATGTGCTCTGCTTCAGAAATCCCCCCCTCCAAGGCCAAAGCAGCCAGTTCGGCTCCTCCTGAAGCGGGAGTGCTGAGGCTGGCAGGGACACAGAGAAGTGGTAAACAAATCCAGAACATTTAGTCTCATAAACATCCTTTGCACTTGGGTTGTTTTTTTCTCTCTAGTCCTGGGTCTAAAGCTGTCAATGGGATTTGGAGCACTTGTTTATATTGGTTTTTCTGCTTTATAGTTTTAAGTTTGCTCGGCAGAGACTCTGACTGGGATGAAGAGACACTAATGAACTGTCAACTCCTGCTTTGCTTCCGGGTACTCCGTATTTTCTCTCTTCAGCCCAGTTTTGAGAGACTGTAGTTTTCCAATTGCCAGTTATTCCATTGCAAGGGATTTCACCTGTCTGCAGGCTCTGGAATCATCCCCATTTCTCAGCTTAAAAATCCAAAGGGAATGCATGAAAGAGGCAGGGAGAAGTAATTCAGGGTCATTATGAGACGGAAGAGGGAGGAAAAATCAAACCCACACAACTTTTTAGATGAATAAACCCAAACCATAGCAATCAGTGCAGCACCAGATAACTTGCCCAGCACTAAGCAACTAAGAGGTTGCAAAGGCATTTGCAAGCTGTGCCCAAGGACTAAAGAATGAACTCCTGATACTTCCTAGCGAAGAACAAGTACCAGTGATGCACAGAACACCAGAAGGAGCAGATCTCACTTCAAGGACTTATTCTCCCTCTGGGACTTGTCACATTCTACTCCTGTTTCTAAATACAAACTCCTGCCTTCCAGAGGCCAGGCAGTGGTGTCAGCTCTGGCTCTGCCTGATCTGTGGGAATGGGATGGAAAGGTTCTGCTCCACCCTATTGAAAGGAAACCTAATTAAGGGGATTTTAAGATCTGCTTCACACATTCTACAATACACAGGTGGTACCAAGATACCTGCAGCCTCAGTCATGATGTCACCAGCTTCAAAAAGGCAACAGTCCCCCAAAACTATGCAAAGGGCTGCCAACCACAGTGCAGTTCTCCTCTCACAGTGGAGGGGGCAGATGGTGCCTCTTGGCAGTGCAGCATCATGCTTTACTTTTTCATCTTGTGACGAACATCTGAGCTCACTCACCTGAGAGGAGAACCAAGATACTGCAACCTGCAGTCCACCCCGGCCACAAGATCAACAGGAAGCCCTTTGCATCTCCAGTGGAAAGCTACGGAGCTATATTTGGGTCAGCTTTTCCTCTGTGGAGTGAGAGTAAAGCCCTCTTGCTTTACTCACTGAGCATAGAGCCTCCTACATAACTAATCTGTTTAACTGATGGATTACTGGGCTCCATACTCTATTTGGAGGGTTTACATGTCCCTGCGAAAGCCAGTTTTCTGGAACAGATTGAAGAGATGCTTTGGGAGGGATTAGACTTTTTTAATAAGAAAAATTGTCCAAAAATGGTGGAAAATAGTTTAAATGAGGTTTGAAGCAGTGGTCCCACAGGAAGGGAGCAAATCAATGGAATTGCTAAGAGAGCTCAGAATTACAAAATATTCCTCTTTTTCTATAAAACTAGGACATGTATGGAATGAGTGTGCAATACTAATATCATAGGCAGGCTCCCACTGTGCTAGGCAGTGAGCACCAGTCTGGTAGCCTGGACCCATATGCCTTCTGAATGTAGGATGAAGGGTTAGATAAAACATTGCACAAGACTGCTGGAGGCTGAGTTTAACCCATCAAGAAAGCGCAGAGATCTCTAACTCACAGCCTGCCTCCTTTTATCCCCTCTGCTCGGAGATGACTGAGTTATTCCAGTCCTCATGGCACCCTGTGGTCCTTTCCTCCACATGCACCACAGCTCACTTGCATCTAGAGCGATCTCCAGATCCTCACACTCTTCCAATGCTCTGGTTTCAGCTGGGATAGAGTTCATTTTCTTCCTAGTAGCTGGTGCAGTGCTGTGGTTTGGCTTTAGTATGAGAACAATACTGATAACACACTGAGGTTTTAGCTGGCAGCACTTACCATAGTTAAAGACTTTTCAGTCTCTCATGCTCTGCCAGCAAGGAAGGACACGAGAAGCTGAAAGGAAGAAGAGCCAGGACGCCTGATCCAAATGAGCCAAAGGGATATTCCATACTACAGAACCTCATGCTCAGTATAGAAACTGTGGTGAGTTGGCCAGGGGCTGCTAATCACTGCTCAGGGACAGACTGGACACTGGTCAGCGGGTGGTGAACAACTGTTCTGTGCATCGCTTGTCCTTTGGTTTTATTCCTCTTTTTATTTCTTCTTATTATTATATTTCACCTTAATTCAACTATTAAACTGTTCTTAGCGTTCAGGTTTTACCTTTCCCCTATTCCCCTCCCCATCCCACTGTCAGGGGGAGCGAGCAAGCGGCTGCGTGGTACTTAGTTGCTAGCTGGGGAGAAACCACAAAATACAAGCTCAAGCTTTGGATTTGAAACCCTCAGCTGTGCTTCTTGTACACTCACTCCTTCGAAAACTCACATCAAACACCAGTTTCTCATCCCTACATTTTTCCTATAGCAAATTCAGCTAAAGAGGAGCCTTAGTTTCTTCAGGTACACTCTGCACATGGCTCAGGAGCTATAATTAACAGTCAGGCATTTTGCTACAGAGCAAATTTTGGCCAAAGGAGACACAGACATCAGCAGCATTTGCCCTCCTGGGCACAAGCTCATACCCCTCCAAAGTCACCCCAGCAACCAGACATGGCACGGGACAGGCCCAAGCTGAAGTTTCTAAATGCTTAATGTAGCATGGAGGAGAATCTGCCACCTGGAGCGCCCCTGAGGCTATTCATTATTTATCTTGTCCAAAGCAATGTAATCAGCTGTTCCACATGAAAGCAGATGCTCTATGTGCCAGATCTGGGGTCTCTTGACTCTGTCTCAGCAGGTATTTATCACGCAGGGGGAGGAACTCTGTCCTGCCTCCCCCAAACACCCCGTGCTCTACATGTCTGGGAGAAGAACGTCCCAAATACTACTGCAGATTTACACTGGGTGCAGTTACAGGGACCTGTGTGTCCCTCCCTAGGCTACCACCCAGCCTGTGCAGAGGCTGAGGGCTGGTGACTGGAAATACACCAGGAAAGAAGCCAGCAGACAGCAAATTGTATACCTGAATAAAAGTATGGGTGTTTAAGCCCATGCACTTCTGGGGGCATCTGCAGGCTCTGTCAATGCAGCCCTGGCTGGGCTGGGATGCGGAACAAGTTTCACACACCAGTCATGAAGTGTGGGGAGTATGGTTTAACTGTAATAACAAACATGAACATCCCCTGGCCCAGAAATGGGACAAGGAGGGAAGCTGTGTCAAGCAGGGACTCAGTCCTGCAGCAATTCTGTGCAGAAGTGACAAGGCTGCCCTCCTCTACGCAAGCTCTATGCTTGTTCTTATTTACAGCCATTCTACTTGAACGTCTCTGGAGCAGTATGGGAAAAGATCCTTCCTCTTGGAGGGAGTCTGAAGAGCCAGAAGGTTGCAGCTGGAGCAGAAGGCCAGCAGGGAATGTAGGTGACATCTCAGAGAACTGCTAGCAAACGTGAAGGCTACATTATGACCTTTATTATTCTCCCATTTTTTGATTGTCAAAGACCAAACAAGAAATTCTGCTATTTCTAAGCTAAGTAAACAAACCAACAAAGCAAACAAGCAAAAATACCCCAAGCAATTAAAGACCTGGATTCTTTCCTCCTCTGCATTCCCTGCCCTTAAAAATAAATCTGAAGAATAACACAAGTAGGCCTTTCCATTTCTGCATTTGAAAATATTTCCTTTGTAAACCATTTTGATGCAGTTTATTTACTACAACATAGGACTTGCTGTCTTAAAATCAACTTTAAGCTGGCTTAGTCAACCTAGACTGTGGTTCAAACCATGGAAATTGTCTTGCCGTCATATGGTATAACTCCTCTTACTAGAAAACACATTTTGGCTGGTGTCCTCCCATGCACACAAGCACAACAGAACATTATTTATGCTCTCTGGCCTTGGAAAGGGACCAGTGACTTGAATCAGGATGCCCCAGCTCCTAGAAGACTGCCCTGGTCACCAAGATGTTTGCTCTTTTGAGGTGCCTTCTGCCCTGTGTTTAACAGCCACACACCACAACCTCTCAGAGCCAAAAGCCCTTCTCAGAAAGGGTTTAGGTGTCATTAATGTCTCTACTAAAAGCTGTGACTTAGACGAGTTTGCACTGAGAGCTTTCCAAATGGGCTCTCCCTAAAAGTAGGCTGGAAATAGAAGGAAAGAGCTCTCCTGCTCATGCCTACTGATGAATGTTCACTCTCCAGCTCTGGAATTAAAAATGGAGAATTTATTCTCCCCATCACCTCCACTCTCAGGTTTTATGCCATCCTCTAAATGGGATCCTTCAAGTGGAGCGATAACAGTTTAATTAAAGAGAGCCAACAGTAATTTTTCCTCCTTTCAATTGACCTACTTGATCTCCTAATGCTCTGTGGAATTGCTTTTACCTCTCTGCTCTGTGGCATGAATGTCACTGCTGATAATTCCTTACTCAACTGCATATGGCCAGGCAAAATATGCTGCTCTTTCTGGAGCTGCAGATTGTGCATCAGTGAGGAATGGAGCAAGCTGCATGCAAGCGGGATGTACTCCAGCATTAGAATAATGCCATGCAAATTGATGCTATCCAACAAAGACCATATTCCAAAGTCTTAAAGTCTCTGGGATTTTTATGTGAATCCTTCAAGTTCACTTGGTATTGACTCCTGGCTGAGAGGGTTTTCTATAGAAGAAACATTCCACCTCTTGCACAAGAGCTACAGATCAGTGACTTTGTTCTCTGGGATAATCAACTCTGCTGTAGCTTCCTTAGCAAGCTTCCCAGGGAGAAGGTCCCACATGGCATCACGTTTGCTGTATTACTTTCCCATTTCTCAGTTTCATTCAGCAAAATGCAATTTCATTTCAAGTGCCACAAATGCCAAGCTGGATTAGATCAATTGCTGTCTTCTCCACCCTCAGGAGAAAAGGACCTGGGCAATGTGAAATGCTATCAGTAGCATAGAAAACTGAAGCTACTATTCCTGAAAAGTAGGCCAATCAGTTGGATTATATCCTGATGGAGGATCACTTGGTCTGACAGATGGCTATAAAAATAAGCCTGAAAATGAAAAAACCCACCCAAATCCTATAAAATACACCCCAAACAAGGCCAGAAGTGCTTGGGTCTAGTTATTAAACAAGTCACAGGAGGAAGGAGCCAACTCTCCAGCTAACAACCAAGGATGAACATCTCTAGCAATACACTGGAGCACTGTAATAGCTTACCTGGGGAGAGATGCTTCAGTGTGGACTCTGAGAACTAGTCAGCTCTGTCAGTGCTAATACACTGATATACACCTGAATGGAAGATGGTGAATGCCTGATCATTCCTTCAGTGCTGGCTGCAAGCAAGGAAGTGCCCGTTCAGACTGAGCTTGGTGCTAAGGAAAGCCACGGTCTCCTCTTCAATCTTAGCAGTGCTGGGAGTAGAGCATCACACAGGAGCACATGGGACACCTCATGTCCCATGGTACATCAAAAGATGCCTCTGACAACCTCCCAGCATTCCAGAAATGGATCTGTTCCTTGTAGCCCTTTCCTCTTCAGCAGTTCTTAAATACAAGCACACTGCCACCCCACTCCACGTGGGCTTAGCTCCTTTAAGAGCCTCTGGCAAAAATCCAAGGGAATTACACAGACTGAATCATTCCCATCCATATGCTGGTGAAGTCCTTCAAAGCACCAGCAGATCTGTGAGGCGTGATGTCTCTTAGCAAGGCCTATGTTGACTCTCATCCAATATATCTGGCTTATCCCTTGCCACAAAACATTCCCAAAAGGAATTATATTCACACAATTCTTGCCCATTGCAAAATGGTTTCCTCTTGACCACTTTCTGTGCTGAAGTCAACAACAAATGGTCAAAAATCATCAGCCTGATGCCTGAAATCAGCTTTGCTTTGCTGACTAATCACAAAGCATGCATTAAAAAACATAATGCATCATTCATATTGAGTTCTTGTCTTTTTCTTTCTTCATTTTTCCTTCCTTTTTATATTTAGGCTGAAAATAGCTTATATCTAAAAGGAAAAGGTGGACCCCAGCTCTTTCTTCTAGTTAATGCTATGAAATACAAGATAAGCCACAAGATCTCAAGAGCTAGAGCACTTAAGGAAAGCACATACAATATTGTGAACCCTGCTATGAAAGGATACACACAAAGAACATGGAAATACAGCCCCTTTCAGACAAACATGAACACAAGCAGCCTGCCTTAAGAAGCCTGCTCAAGAAATGAAGGTGAAGTGTTGCTTGGCTACAGTCTTGCAGCCAAACTACGGCTGCATATTTAGAGGATATGTATCACAGGCAGTTCTAACCACATCCATTGAAGGTGGCAGAAGATGAACAGCAAGAGAATAAAGAACTATTTCCAACCTCTTTGTGCTGAAAGAGGTATCTTTAGCAATGATCAGATGATCTTTAGCCACATCCAAGCAACAGGCCTTGCTCCCTGATAACAGAGAGATCAAAGGCCTCCGGGTTGTCATTAGCAGACAAACTCAATAGAAGCTGTTTACTTCACCCAAGCTAATGGCGCTGGAAATATTCAATCAAAAAATGGACACAGACTCTCTATTACTGCCAAGATGATTCAGAAGGGGCCACTTAAATCTGTTTTGTCAAACCATTACTCATCCCTTGCTAATAGACCTTTATGGAGAGTCCCTTTGACAAATGCACATTCGTGATGTGCGGGCTGTGTACCAGTATCAAGAGATGAGGCACATCAAGAAAACGCCATAGAGGACTGCTCGTGAGGAGAACGAGATAGGGAATATGTTTAGTCTGGATCTGACAGACTTTGACTTAGTCATCTTTTCAGCCCAAGGAGAGGAAGCTGAAGTGGCCTGATGGAGAAAGAAGTTCAAGAAGAGGATAATTCTTCAGAAACAGTTGAGCAATCTGCTGTAACTGACCCCTGAGTGCTAAATGGAATACGGAAAGATGGAAGAAGATTAGGAAAGCTTTTCTAAGGATCTAGGATCTTGGGAGAGAACAAAAATGATGGGTGGACATCAGGAAAAGAAATGGCTGATGTATCCTACAGAACAGCAAGGTATTGCCCACATGAGCTTTTTTTCTTGGGTCATAAACGAAAGGTTTAGTGTCTATAATGAGATGCTAAATGTCAGGACTCCCAAGCTCTTTTCCTAACTCCTAGATTAACATTTCTCACATGGTTCTAAACACGTATGAAACATTTGGGCACAAGCAGTTCTTCCTGGGCTTCCTTTTGGGATGTGCACAGACTTTTATTAACCAAGGATGTTCACCTTCTGGGGTTGTCTTAAAAGATGGGAAATCACTTACAACCCTGACGTAGAAAAAGCTGATCCTGCCTTAAAGCAAGAAGATGGACTAGGTGAGTTAAGTTCCATCTACTGATTTCTGGAACCAAAAAGATCCCTTCAGTTCTTAGGACCCAAGCCACTGCAGGCTGGGTAGCTAGGGACATTGTGTAAGGGAACTTCCAGCCCTTTTGTCCTCCAAGACAGGACTGCACTTGGTGCAGACTCAGTTTTGATGCAGTTTCTCTGCAGCTTCCAGAAACACTCCTGAAGAGCTTAAGATTCAAAGCTTCATAAGCATGGAAATGATTATCTGCAAATTCACATCAGTAATATAGGCAGCAGCTCCTCTCTGCTCGGCAGCAAAGATAGGCTAGGAGCCAGGAGAACAAATTCAGGGAAATCCACCTTCTCTCCTCCTCTAGTATAACTAAAAGCAAGCCAAGCAATTGTTACAAGCTCATTTTTGTCCCTGAGAACACAATGCTGCGAACAGCCTATGGTACTCTAGCCTGCAGCCAAAGCAGACAGATGGGAACTTCAGAGCTGCCACGCTGTTCTTGCAAGTGAATTATTGATACATTCTTCTTAGCAATGAGCATCAGATTAAAGTGGCAATTACACCCATCCACAATGATCACAAAGGAAGAGCAAAGATGGAAAAGTACAAACCCAGAGACTGTGCTCTTATGACTGGCAAGGAAGGCTTCAGGCTCCTGATCCTTCAGGCATGTCTTCACTAAGAGCCTGCATCAGAGCAGTTAGATAGTGGTGAGCAACACCCTTCTGCTGGAGACAAGGGAATGAATTGCTCTTTGGAGTTCATTGCCCTGTTTTAGCTTTGGAGTGTGTGTAACACAGGCATTTAAACTCAGAAACTTAAAAGTAACAGCTACAGTCACCATCATCCCTTTTGCTCCACGAGACAAAAGCAATTTGTTTGGCTAAAACAAGAAAGGACAGGAAAGGTCAAAAAGGAACCACAACTCAGAGCTGCCCTTCAGCATAGTCACATCACTTGGACATTGAACAAAGCAGAAGCCTGGAATTGTGGAATGTGAACACAACCCAGCAGGAATTCTCAGTGACTCCTTTTTCTCCTCACATCAGCTCTTTGTATCTTACAGACAGTGACTGGATTTTCACCTGGCAGAATTCCTCAGTTCCAGTGGAACCACCACTGAGTCTGGAGATGTCCCAGTGCTTCCACATTTTCACCTTCTTGCCAAAAAACCCTGATGAAATGAAGTGATATTAAACCACCACCAATATTCACAGAGGACCAAGTAAGAAAATTTACAGTAAATAACTGTGCTTTTGCAATGTGTTCCTCTTGTAATATTTATTTCTAATGTTGGGAGAAGAACACAGAGGTCTGGAAAACAGGACTTAAAAATAAGGACATGACTTTCCCTTACATTTTTCTCATTCCTTTGGCCTGAAATATACCTCACCCCCAAGCGTGCCCTGGATTGCAGTCTGTTTCTATTGTTATGGGAACAAAATGATTCAGTAAAAAAGAAGTTTAGTCACTCTGATTTTATATAATGAAATCAAATCACTGCTAAAAATAACTAAACTCAATTATATTAGCTCTAATAACAGCAATACTAATTCAAATTACTGTAATTCACTACTACTATGAGGCTACAGTGCCAAGCTGCAGAAGATGTAGGACTGCTGAACACCTGAGAGTAGAAGTACTCTCTCCTCCAGCTGGGGGAGAGGAAGTATTGTATTTGGATGTATTTGGGTTTGGAGCTTGTCAGTTCAGCCTTGGTGTGCTGGGCAAACTGCTAACGGTAACACTAATAACACCTCTCAAATCAGCAGCAGTGATGGTGTGAACACCAAAGCGCTGCAATTATGCTCTGCTGTCATTTCAAGGGGAGCTGTGAGGCAGAGAAAAGGAAAGGTAAAGGAGGCAGCACACTCCTGATTTATCATCTGGCTGTAATTGCTCTCCAGCAGACGTCTGGTTCAGGTAAAGGGCCAGGTAGCCCTTTCCCTTCCTCCTCCACATGTCACTGGCTGTGCCTGGCCCTCATGCTATACCTAGTGCTGCCTTGCCATAACGTCCCCCGTCCTGATCCCACGCTGTGTGCAAAAATGATGTCAGAAGAAACCCTCCAAGCAGAGGAGATGAGCTCTGGCTCACTGCACTGCCTGCTTCTCCATGACAGCTTGACCACGTCACAGCCCTACTGAAGTGCATGGCTCTGCCAACCCACTGCTCACATCCTGCTTTCACCTGGGGAAAATCAGTCAGTGATGGCTCAAATCAAAGAAGAAAAGGATTTCTTTTGCAGCCTTCCTCCACACCACATTCAAGTTCTCCTCCTGGCAGCTTTTCACATCCCTGTGTTGCTCTTACTAGCAGAACTGATGCTTCTCACAGCAAGAGCCACAAGGAACAGGCACACAGGAAGAGCTGCTCCAAGCAGCCCTCACGACTGCACCATCAGTGCCAGGGCTTTGATCCGGCTCCCTGCTCTGGGAGCAGGACCAGCCAAGCCCTGTGGGAAAAGTAACCCCAAGAGTAAGCTAAACTGATCCATAGCCTCCAAACAGCTCTGTCAGTTCTCACATGAAACAGGCAACACAAGGTTTTATTTGTAGGGAGTGAGAGTGAAAGAGAACTTAGTTGCAATCTCCAGTGTAGTGCCTTTAATAAACTAGTAAAGCTAAAACAACCCTTTGCAATCACTGAGCCCTTGAGAAAGCAACTGAGCTCAGATGTTTCTACCCTAATGGAAATCTTCTTTGTGGGTTTCCAGAATGGAGAGATCATGGTGAAAAGCTGTCAAATTACTTTATTTCTCAGTCCCCAAACGTGTTAAGGGGTCGGATACACGGTGGATCTCAAGCAATTATTCGCTAAACATCCAGACTTGCTCAAATGCTCTTGCTTGAGAAGGTGGCAAGTGTTTCCATGGCAATGAGCCATTGCCTTGGTGACCAGGGACCTAGACTGGTGCTGCTAAACCACTGCAACCTTTGGACATCTGAGCACAGCCAGGAGTTTCCTCCTTTGCTGTCAATGATAGTTTTGTTATTTCAGAGTCCATCTCAGTGGAAAAGTCACCTTAGGTGGTTGTGCTAGAGCCAGAGAAGCAGAAATTACAACAGAGAAGCATCCTCTGCTCACATCTGCCTCTCTGCCCAGAATTACCTTTTCTATCAGTTAGGTGCAAACCAAACTTAGGTGCAATCCTGGCTACTCCTGAGCAGTGCTGAGTCTCAATCTCTAAACTAGAAAATTAAGCAGAGATGGCACAGCACTTCATCAGCCCAGACATCAAAAATACATTAATCTATATGCATTTAAGCCTTTTAAGAGAGGTCAAACTGAGAGTCAGTTGTGTTAACAAGGTGAAGAAATGAGCCTGCACATAAAAAGGCAGCTTTCCATATAAACAGAGCTCCTCCTAGTAAGAGGTTTCTATGGAAGAGTAAAAAACATGTCTGTCCTTCCAATCTCCAGTTAAACTTCACGCTATCATAAAAGCTTTACCCTAGGCTCATAGAGCAGAAAATTGTTGCATCTCTGCCTTTGAGAACTGCTGCTTTTCTTCCCAACTTTATCATTGAAACACACACTCCATCTAAGCAACTGGCAGCCCAAAACCTGCTCCAACTGAACCATTACATTAGTTTCCTTTTAAATTTGCACAAAGCACTCTGCAATTCCAAAATGGTTTCTATGGAGATGCTAAAAAAAATGGGAACGGCACCTTCTGGGTGCTGAATTTGGTACGGAAAAACTTGGGTGAGCAGCAAACGCTGGGCAAGAGGAGGGTGAGGAGTGAATTAGAGACCCAGAACACGACTGCTTACTCAGAGCTGCAGATAATGGGGGTAAGTTACAGCTCTGGCTGACAGGCATTCACCAAACTGACACACTGCAACAAATATCATGCAGAGTTTAAACTGCAGGCAATGGGGCAGTAATACAGGTGGGGATAGGCTGGCTGATCTCCTTATGGTGACAACGTGATAGGGACAAGGAGGGATGTGAGCATTTGCAAGGCAGGAGCAATCCCCATGCATCAAGAGGTTTCTCAGAGAACACTGGGGCTGCGTTTGGCTGCCTCTCAGAGCAGCTCTACCTTCATCTACAAAGCTGGGCAGAGGAGTCCAAATCTTGCAACTTCCTACACAGTATATTTTAGAGTCTCAGAAACAAAACCAACATAAAACGGGAAGGATACGATTACTAGAAATATGTCTGAACTCTCCCACACCCCAGTCCCACCAATCTTGAGGGCTTCACCATTTGTATTGTTAAGACAGAGCTTTCACATCCCATCCCATCCATATGGTCCTGCTGGATCAGAGCTCTGTGCTGCACTAATGCCCAACTCCCACAAAACCCATGCTAGGTCCCTGTTTGGCTCGGCTGTGCTTTTCCCGGGCACTAAGTTGGACACAAAGACCTGTAGGCATAGCTGAAATATCACAGCTACCTTGAGCCACACAGAGCCCAAATCAAGTTCAGTGACCCTAGAGAGACACAGCTACAAGCCTTAAGGCTCTAACACCGCCTATATCAAGTACACTATTCCCAAGCCTATTTGCTACATTTCAGACCAAAGTTCTATTTAAACAAAGGCCAAAAGCTATTGTGCCTTATTTAAGCAAGTCTCCATTAAAATCAACCAGCCTGCTCTTCAAAGTTCAGACAATACACACGCAGGAGTAAGGAAGCTCACAGAAGCAGTGCAAATGTGGTGGGGCGGACTGAACAGCACAGTGTGCCCTTGCTTTTTGGAGAAGAGGCAGAGTATCTAAGGAGAGGCAGAGTATTTATTCCTTCAGCCCTGATAATGGGACATCTGGTTTTAAGTGAACACACAATAAACGGTACAGAGCACTGTCTACCTCCCGGTGAGCGCTCACCCCTGGGATGTGAACATATGGCTGCATCAAGTCTGGCTAGTGCCAGCCTGATTCTTAAACTATTAAACTGTCCCCTCAGGCTCTGTATCCTGTGTTTGCTGTGTATATTGTACAAGGGAAAAGAATTTGATTTGGGGTTTCAAGAATCTCAAACAAGGATATACAATTAGAGAGGTATTTGCTTCAGATGATGATAAATAACCCTGGACTGGAGAACCTCAGAAAATCTCAGCTCTTCACTTGGCTGTGATGACACAGTGTCTTCTGCAGGGCTGTTTTACATGCTTTCCCCAGAGCCCAAACTTGTTAACCTTCATTTCACTGCATGTTTGCAGAGGAGAAACAGTTGCAGCCATAAATACAGCATTTAGATTTTATGCTATAGTTAAAAAATCAAGTATGTATGAAACCCTCTGCTATTACACATGGACTAGCAAGGGGAGGGGGGAGGAGGGGAAGGAGTGGGAGGAAACCCATAGCATTAAATCATTTCTGAAAACCAAAAGGACTTCTGCAATCTCAGGTGGGAAACATCCACTGCTCTGTTAGCTGCAGGGTCAGCATCTGCCTGTTGGGCTCAGCCTGCCTGTTCATCACTCACTTTCAGATTAATCCCTGTTCCAGGAACAGGGAGAACTGTGCATGAGAAAGGAAGGAGCAGAGGCATGTCCTCAGCCATCAAACCCCCACACAACAGCAAGGCAGTGATTTCTGCTATTTTGGGGGGATACCTGTATATGCTGGTACTGTAGCAGTGGGAAGGGAGGGATGTAAACAACATAATTCCAGCCTGAACCTTAGTAGATCCCAGTGGTATTCTAAAGAGGGGACAAAACAGGGAAAGAAGAGCAGGAAACAAGAAGAGGAACAGGAATGCTATTTTGGATGTCTTTGAAAAGTGTTTTGGTGGGTTGTGGTGACCTCAGCGGAAGTGAGGAGCTAGCCCCCCCCTTCACCTCTGGCTCTGGGGGCTTTCAGAGACATTCACAGCTCCTCAGCATAAACTGGGATTTCTGGCATTGAATTCCCCTGCACTTCCACACTCTGCAGTTCAGTCCCTTGTACTCTGGCACATGTATCAGTTCCTACCTTCCAGAACTCAAACGTACCATATTAGCAGTTCTGCAGTCTGCTTTAAAGACATTCAAGATGCTGACCTATTCTAGCAGCTTTGAGAGTCCTTAGCACAAGTGAGAGATCTTCTGCAATACAGCCCCCATAACACAGGCCATTTGCAATGAGATAATTGCCCAGCAACCCACGCTGCCTTCAGATGCTCTGCCTGAAACTAACTTACACAAAGGACTTTAAACTGTTTGTGCTTCCAGGCAGCAG
Organism: Psittacus erithacus; assembly: GCA_009867235.2. Taxonomy (NCBI): domain Eukaryota; kingdom Metazoa; phylum Chordata; class Aves; order Psittaciformes; family Psittacidae; genus Psittacus; species Psittacus erithacus. The sequence continues at coordinate 20,324 of WYDI02022688.1, read as the reverse complement.
TGAACAGTGATGAACAATGCTGATAGGGTTAAGTTTTGCCTCTGAACCCTTCACAAACAAAAAGAAAACCGATTCTCTCCCTTATCCAGAAGCTCTCTGTGGTTTATTTCCTTTTACAGATTGGATTTGGAGCTGTAAAGCTCTGCCTTGACTCTGGATAAGTCTGAGAGCAAGGAGAAGCTGAGGAACAACAGAGGCAGGGCGTTGCTCCCCTGGTCCCATCACCAAGCTCCAGGTAGAGCTCCTAGGAGCAGCCAAAACACTCTGGCTTCATAAACTACCTCAATCCAAACTAACATTTAAGCATAGACAAGTCCATGTATAGTCATGCAGAGAGTCAGAGAACTACCGGATCTGTCTCTCTGCAGCAAAGTCAATTCCCTTTGGAGTATATAAAATAAACAAAACACTTCTCTTTCTGCTGTTTTCCCCAGGGGCACTATAGCAAAGGTCTGGATTTGTCTGTGCTATGGGACAAATCCAGGTTTGAATTTGTACAGGCATCAGGCAGGAGGGAAAACTGAGAGATGCCTTCACTGGGGGAAAAGAAGCTGAGTGGTCCTCATGCCCCATCCTCCTCAGTTGCAGACTCTGCTCTAGCAGCTTTACCACTGATGCTACAAGGCCTGTGCACAGACTATTTTTCCCAAATTGGGAGTCAGGCTGTCTTTAAGGCTGTAAACCAGACAGAGCAAACAAAAATAGAGCTTGAAAAGAATGCATGCAGGCATGCCAAAGCTCCTTCAGTTCGGAGTAAGAGTCTCACTCCTTTCAGATGCAGCTCTCTTGCCCACCTCTCAAAAGCATTTATAAAAAAGCGTTCTGATCTTGTAACAAAAGATCCAGTAGAAGGTTTCAAAGAGACATTTAAAGCTTCATTCATAATTCTGGAAAATCTCATTGCCTCAGCTGGAGAACCCTAGTTAAGACCTGAGGAAAATTCATGGCTGAGGCTGACAGCAGCAGTAAACATACCTGTTCATTTCCTTGCAGTGGTGGCTCTTCTCTGGTGGAAGGAGGCAGATTACTACCCTGAGCACCTTTACTCATCTGCCTGCTGATGCGAACAGCCTCTCAGCTCTGAGGTACCCAGAGAAGGCTGGTGTACAGGACACCTCAGCAATACCACTGAATCTCCACACAGAGCTTTCGAAGCTGCCATCGTTTCATATGTACTGCCAAATACTAACCCTCTTTGGTCTCAGGTATGGCATGTCTGTCTTTTCTGCAGCTTCTTGATATTTTCTGCATTAAATCTATCTTTAAGTCTTTCTGTATCTTCCAGGTTGACAGAGAAAGCATCCACAGGGAGTGATTGGAAATGCACAAAAGTATTAAATTAAATGTGACTATTTCCTTTGCCTCCAGAACCACCAATCTATAGACACCGTTAGTCCTTGGCACAGCACCATCATGTACCACCCTCCCCATCCTCCTATCTGCATATCCCCTTGTGTTACATTCCTGTTGCATTTGGTTTGAATTTGGGCTGTAAGCTCAATTTCACAGAGTCTACCTGCAACCTCCAGGCATAAAAACCAGTGCCAGAAGTGTAATGTTCTGTTTCCACTGTTATTATTACTTGTAATAACATCTATCAGATCTTGCCTGGGAGCCCCACATAGAGGGGGTGATGTACATAGTACAAAATGCAATCCTTGTCTTCTGGAACAGAAAAGCCAAGAAGACAAAAGATGGGTGCAAAAGTGTAAGGAAACAAAGAGACAGCCTCAGCTAACATGGGAGGTAGCATTCTTGCTAGATAACTAGTTGCATCCTCCCTGAAGCTCCTGAGGCAAACCAAGCTGCTCCTTGCTTCCTGCCTCTCCAGGGCATGAACGTCTCCAAGCCTTGCCTAAGCACATTTTCCTGCTCCCATCAGTTGGTTTGGCTGTCTCAATCTTTTGCATTTCCTCCTGTGTTGTTCTCTCCTAACCCTCTCTTGTCCCTGCAGCCCAGCTGCCTTTCATGGAAGTAGCCAGAAGGCTGGCAAGCTGATGCAATGTGCACTACCAAAGCCACACAGGCTGCTTGAGGGACCCGGCTGGGGCTCTGCATGTTGGCTGCAGGCACCATGATGTCTCTGGAACCACTGAGCTCAGCTGTCATGAACCAAATGCTTGAGCTCCTTCTCAAACTTGTATCTTGTCACTGCTCAGGCAAGGGACTGCCAGGTAGAAAGGCATTAGAGCATGGAGCATGCTCACCCCAAGGCCTGCTTACCTGATCAAAGCCAACCTCTCCCTCACCAAACCCACTCCCAGATGAAAAGCATTCAGCTGTTGGCCAGCAGGAAGGCACAGGCTCAATACAACACCACACTTTGTTTGCAAAAGCCACCTACTTCATTACAGCCCCCCCCTCACTGCAGTTTTCCTTTGCAGAAAGTGAACACCCTGCTGTCCAGCTGTGTCAAGCCTCCCTGCCTTGGAGCACATTAGAGCCATTGTCAGCACAACATTTGAAGCTGGCTGCCCGTGGCTGTGATTTACACACATTTCTGTGATGAAATGCAGCTGGCAAGTGCACTCTGCTTTCATTCTCGGGGCTATATTACACTTGGTTTATTTTACCTGCCAGTTGAAATGCAAACAATCTGTCTACATTCTATATATAGTCACCCGCTGCCATCATGTATGTTTATGAAGCATGAGGCTTTCATGGATTCAGTCGTGGAAGCCTTGCAGGGCACCGTGACTCTCAACTAACTCACTGCATGACCCAGATGGAAGAAACACATCTAGCGAGTCCTGCATGGTGTGGGTCTGTTACTGGTACTGTGCAGATCTCCAGCCTCCATGCGAAAACTTATGCTGGGAAGCACATTACTATCACTCGCTTAAGAAGCCTCATCTTGGCTGAGAGCAGATGTGATTTATATGGCCAATCCCTCAACACAGAGAACAACTAATGGCGTAAGTGAGGGGAAGGAACTGAATCACTGGTGGTAGTAAAATGTGCCTACAGTTCCACTGGGAATTTCCTAATATTCTTCCCTAGGCTTATGAACACATCTATAGGAACCAGCTCAGATTGCAAACTCCCTTTGCAACGCCTAGCTCTGCTGTTCTCCTGATCTCCCCTGACTGCTCAGTATGTCAGCACTCGAATGAGTTATTACACTCAGTTTCTGTACTCAGGAGAGGTGCTGTTCCTGTCTGGTAGGAGGCAGAGGAATAGAAGGATCTCTAGTAGGCTTTCCCTTATATAGTAAAAAAAAACCAAATATACCGAGAACATACAGTCCAACAGAAGGAAAACAGAGCAGTGGAGGAGTCAGTTAAATTACAGAAGAGAGCAAGAGAAAAGGCTCCATGAACACAACTCGTGGTAGGCTCCTCATAGGATGTGATTTATACCCTTTGCCATGACAGCAGACAATCGTCTAGCCCTGAGCCAGGACACTTGGCTTCTAACTGCAAACATTTGCCATCACTTCACACTATCTTACCTCTGATCCTTGAATCCCTCTAACACAGGAATGACACCTTGCCAGGTGTAAATGCTCCACGTCTGAGCTGCTGCTGGCTCTGAGCAGAAGCCTTGCAGCCTGAACTGTACAGAGGGGATGCTAGAACTGCTACCAGTTTTGTTGATGTTCTGACACAGTGGCTATATGCAGAAAAGGGGGCTTATATAAAGGTGATGTGATCTTGGGGCACAGAAGAGGATGGGAAACACTCCTCTTTTCCCCAAGGTCACCAGATAAAGTCTTTCTCTTCCCTCCCAAGAGGGAGAGGCAGAATTCAGGTTATTACAAGTTTGTTGAATGAGGCAAATTTCTGTTGCTCTGGTCAGGAGACCCAGTGTGTACGGTCCTACCAAACTAACACTTGATGAAGACCATCTACTTACTGCTGGGACCTCAGAGGCGGAGCAGGTATCCAGCTGACAAAGCCCAAACACATAAACCAAAGGACTACTAAGGGCAGAAGGAGTCTCACATCATGTATGCAATAAGCACAAACACATGAGGCTGAATTTTCATACCCCAGGCTGGGCTGGGGGAATCTGTTTGCTTCAAGTCCAGCCAATGTTTCAGTTCTTAAAACTGGATCATGCAAGTTGGAAGAGCAAACAAGCTTTGCTAGCTGAAAGTGAGAAGCTAAGATCAGGATCATATTTTATTGACTCACAACTCAAAAGGAATTAAGCAATTTGCTTCAACCACTGCTGAAAGATTCTCCTCTGCTTTCTGACTAAGTGCTGAGATTCCATGCCAAAGCAATTTTTCAAGCCAAAATTGACAAATGCTAAAGGAGAACGTCACTGGAGAAGCTGGTTGCTACCTTAAATCACACAGAATTACTTTTACTCCATAAGAATAAAATGTGCTACTCAGAACCAATATTCTCTTACACTGATAAGCAACGGGCTGCTGGGTGCTCACCAAGGTCAGCTCCAACAACTCCAAAGACAGCTGCTCTGAACGGAACTTGCCATGGCTGAGGGATCAGAAAAGCAATTAAAAGCTCTTTGAACAGCAATAGCTTAGAACAAATACTAATTCGTACTTTTCTTCTGAGAAGTGAATATAAAATAGCATTTCTAGTGCCATTTGATGTAAATGGAGCTTTTTATGCAGAATCATTGCAAGTATCCACAGCTACTTCTGCAAATTCCTCTGGGAAGCCAACTGGGGGTCTCTCCTCACGACTTAAACCAGAGGTCCTCACAGATGAATTCAGAGCTCATCCTTCTGCAGATAAAACATTAGCATTTCTCTTGGATAAATGAGCAGTAATCTGTCCTTGTACTGGACAATAAGGGAGCTGGGAATCAAGGCAGAACAAAGAAACAGCAATTATTTCTTCAGACCAGTCAGTGAAGCACACACAGGAGCTGACTCTGAGACAAAAAGGCATTAGCTTTCAGTGGCAGAGAGGCACTTGGAAACAACAGCTCCTGAAACAGGACCTGCCTGCACCAGGCATTTCTCCCCACTGTCCCAAAGACATGGCAGAGGTCATGCTTTTGGAGTGCACTGTTCCTGCTTGGTTGCTGCAGTGCCGTGGCACATTCTCGGATACTCTGGAGAGTTGTCAGCTGCAGTGAATGCGCACCAAATCATCTGATGTACTGACATGGTCTGGAAAATTGATGCAAAGATTGCCGCCTTCTTTGTACTTGGCTTTCCTCATCTGTGGGAGTGCTTATTTGTGTTGGAGAGAAACAAATAAATAAGTAACGCACAAGAGGAAGGAAAAAATAGGGAACTCCAAACCAGGCAATTAACCTCTGAAATACTAGTTTTGCTGCTGCTAACTAGGAGCATCCTGTAAACTCCTAATCACCAGCCATGTCCGGCCTGGCAGCTGGAGCCACAGCTGGTGTTAACCCCATGGATGTGTTCTGCAGGATTGCTGCTAGTGACTAAAGTCCCAAAGAAACTTGCTTCCCATCATCAGCTGCCTCCTGCTACCCAGATCTCCTGCCACAATCCAGCTGCTGCCATGAAATGCTCAATCTGCCTCTGAGGACAGCAGGACTGCTAAAGGACAGCTCTGTACAAAGCAGTTCTAGCATCAACTCGTCTTTCTAGTCTACTAGCTGCTACAGCAGTCATAACCTTAGCCACAGGACAGGACCCTGCCTAAATGGGCACAGATTAAATTAAGTGCATTCAATTATTCTTAATAATAAATTAATAAATCATTAATTTAATAAATTATTATTATCAAATTAAATAAAGTACATTAAATGGGGTGGTGCCAGCAATGTTAGCCAAGGGCAGACAAAGTAACCATGTAAGCAGACTGCTGCAAGCTTCAAACTCCTGTAAAAACACATATTGAAGCCTTGAGCGGATTTGGACATAGACAGATCTCTCTCATCCATTGACACAGCATCCAGGACTGCAGGAGTGCAGATACAGATCACCTTCCTGTTTTGTTAGCCAAGTTCTGCTACTACACAACATACCCCCTTGCCCTGTGGCTACAAGCAGTAAAGCCCACTGAGTTTTGCCTCCAGCCTGGCACTTCGCAACCCCAATTTCCTCATCTCGAAGATACGGACAATAATGCTCGATTGCCTCAAGAGGGCTCTGTGAGACTTCTCTGCACAGCCATGCTCTGCCCCGGGATGAAAGGCAAGGTAACACACCAAGGACTAGCACTGCTCTATCTTCCACACCATATGTTGCTCAGTACCCTCCAACCCCTCCCACACACACAGAGGATTGATGCCTTGGCTTTGAATAGCACTTGGGGAATGGCCTTCAGGTTTGCCCTTAGGAGGCAGAGGAGACTATGATAACATCCACATCTGGTGGAAAGGCTCACACCTTGTAATACCTGCACTGATCAGACATATGGACTGACTGGGCAGCATCCATCACGCAGCAACCTGAAAGCTGTGATTAAACTGTTTTTTCCATGCAAAGATCATGACATACCCAAAACCAGCCATTCTTACCTCCCCTCTGACCCAGCACCCCATTGTGGGTTCGTGACGGCTTCACTCAGCTGTCTTTTACTCATCTCCACACAAAGCCAGCCCCTCGCTCTAAGTCTTGCAGTCAGTTCTCGCATGAGGAAGGCTGCAGGGTCTGAAATCACCCTGGTTTGCTCACAGAAGGCCCAGACTTTCATGCCACACAGTCTGGGAGACTAGAGCCATTTTCTGTTGCTTTCGGACCAGTGCCCCAGCCTCTGGCAATGCCAAAACTCACTCTGTTGACAAGACAGGGCTTGGGTGAGATGTTTCAAAGCCGGGCTTTGACAGCTCCATGCTTGTTACCCCCCCCCCTGCGATCAGAGACACTTTGCAGCCAGGCACGTGGAAGAACTTTAAACAGGCTTCACTTCAAAACTCCTCCCTTTTTATTGGGCCCATGCTGGGCAGTGCCTGGGAGCAAAGCTGGCGGGAGACTGATGCTCCATAGCCAAAAGCTTCAGAATCTTTATTGCCATTGGCTTTGAGATGGTTTAAAGCAAACCTTTTACAAGGTAAAATCCAACATAAACCTGCTGGCTACAGTTTTCCTTTGTTAGCAGCAAGGATGTAATTACCACGATTTGCCTTTATATGAGTGATTGTGCACAGACTCCATGTGATTTCTTATTGCAGCCTGCCTAAGGTTTTCCCCTAGCACCTGTCATGGCAATATCCAAGGACTGACACAGCTGTATCCGCCTGACAAAAGAGTATCCATGCAGAAATGGAGCTGCCTCGAGGAATGAATGGTCTATTCAAAGGCTACTGACAAGGTATATTTCCTAGTTTTAAAACTTGTTGTGGAACAGCTAACCAGACAGAACGCTGACAGCGACAACTATTTCTTTGCTGGGTTTGGACTCTCTCTGCTGTAAGTGTAAACTGATTTATTGTTGCCCAGCTAAGGTTCATGTGTTTTAGCTGAGTACTTGCTTTTCTGAAGGAAACCATCTCAGATAGCACAGAATATGGGGATTTAAAGGACACAAGTGGAGAGAAAATATAGTAGCAGCACTCTGGAGGATTGTTTGCCATGCAGGCCATGTTTGCCATCCAAGCAGGACTTAATGCTGGGAAATGGAGAAGAAAATGAGAGCCTTTTTGTCCTGCGCCTTTGGTTCTGTGGTATGGAGCACTTGGGTACTCTCTCTGCCATTCCTTCTCATTCCTGAGCAGGCAGACCAAGGCAAAGAGGAGAAATAGCTTTATAAATAACCCTGACCTGGTCCTGATCCTGCAATGGAGATTTTGGGGGAGCAGTGCATGAACCTTTGACTATCCTTCTCACAGAAGACGAGCATGAGGACCTCCTGGCCTCACTGGAATGCATTTCCTGCACCTGGTACAGAGGTGACATGAGAAATTCCAGAGCATATTTTGAGAAAACAGTTGAAAATAACCAGTTTGCCCAAGAAAGAAAAGCCCAGAAAAGCATAGCTTTCCCCAGAGTGACCAACTGAAGCCACTCAGATGACTCACATCCCTCTCCCACTGCACAGCCCCTCAAGCTCTCATCAGCCAGCAACAAGGACAACCTGTCTTCAGCTATCAGCACTGCTTCCTGCCACCACCATGTTCAGACTAACACTGGGAACAGCATGATTTCTCTTTCCTCCCTCTAAACACTTAAAAAAAGAGATCTACTTGCACCCTACAAGATCAAATCACAAGTTTGGAAGCCTTCAGGGAGAAACTTCTGTTCTCCTTTGTTGCTTTCAGCATTGCCTGACAGTTTAAGTCCTTACCTAAAGACCTAGGATCAAAGAAGGAACTTCTGCATGGGTTATGTCCACTACAAGGTCCACTGTGCACCACTACCAGCCCAAAGGGGTACTTCCACCAGAACAACTCACACTCATATGAATAATTCACAGCAGACAACTTAGGCTTTGAGTCGCCATGTCCTAACACAGACATAGAGACCATCCACACCTCAGCAGCGCTGCCAGCCACCTTTCCACACACAGAAGGATGCTCCTGCTCATCCCATGTCTGCAGCGTCAAGCCCTCAGCCCCATCGAGCACTTCTAAATCGCATGCAAAGTGCTTGCTGCTCCTCTGGCATGGCTTTAACAGAGTCACCCCAAAACACCACACCATGAGCACCTAAAGCCCTCAAGGCTCTTCAGGCCAGTCACACACTCACCTGCTCGTGGTACTCAATGCCCATGCTCAGCGTGTTGATGAGAATGGCGATCATAATCCCCCGGTTGAAGTACTTGCTCTCCACGATCCTCTTCAGCTTGCTGCCAAAAGCCTTCCACAGGCGCGTGACCTTGTTCCTCTCCTTGGGCTTCTTCTTCTTCCTCCTCCTCCTGCCCCGCTGCTGCTGGAGCTGATCCCTGTGGTCGCCATGCCGCAGGTCCTGGGTGAACTCGTAGACGCCATTGCTGTCGGAGTCGCAGGAGTCGGACTCGCTGAAGGCAAACTCGGGGTCCTCCAGCAGGCTGGCGCAGAAGGGGCAGTCCTGCAGCTCGCAGGTCAGCGTGCCGCCCGGAGGGCTGGGCAGCGGGCAGGCTGCGCTCAGCCCCGACAGCCGGCTGGGCGTCCGCCGCAGGCCTGCAAGGGGAGACAGGCACCATGAGCCACCTCAAGCCTCAACATGGCGGACAGCCCCGCTTCCCGCCTTGGGCTCGTCCAGAGCAGCTTCGGCCGCATCCTCGAATAATACTCTGATACATCCTTTAATCATCCATCTTACCAAGAAGTTCTTGCTTTACATTGTTTTTCCCTCTCCCCAAGGCTTAATAGCCACCCCTCCATGGACATGGTGCGGAGGGGCCACTCTCCACAGAGCTCAGCAGCCATTTTGTGCTCTGCTGCTGAGGGAGGCCTGACTGGCACACCTCTTGCTTTCAATTAGTTTTGATTATCTCTGACCAGGCTAACATCATTAGTGGTGATCTAAGCGCTATCAAGCTGTTACACCCAATTTAGCTAGCACTTCCATTTAGCTAATAATGAGGAGGGAGAGGGAGAAATGGACCAAAAGTGGCTACAGACCATGGATCCCAGCTTGGGAGAGTCACGTAGTCCCTTCAGTCTCCTTCGTCCCTCCTTCAGCCTTTAATAAAGCTCAGGTGGATCCTTTGCTGGAGGCAAAGTGAGTGTTTAAGGTGTTTTAAAATCAAACACGTTGCCACATGTTCTGTGGTGTGAGGAGAAAGGCTGACTGCCCTTATGGAGCCTGGGTACCGAGATGGTAAAGACAAGTGTGACAAGGATGGTTTGGGTAGAACGGGAGCTGGGGTTTATTTCTTCGTATTTAGGAACTAAATTCTGCTTCCTCCTATTTAGGAACCTGATATTAATGACAGAAAAAACCACAACATGAATGCAACACTGTGAGAATGGGATCCTTCCTATAAAACGCCATTCAAGCATCAATGAAAGCTTTCCTTGAGATGCACGGAAATAGTGTGAGGGGACAGTTTTCCTCTCTAATATGCCCCTGTCTAGAGGTTGAATAGGGGCATTTGGATCAGTTTTGGGGAGACCAAGCAAAAGGCAATGGATGCTGCTGGCTCTGGGCCCAGGAGCTTGGAGCAATCCCAGCAGTAATGCTGCTGATTTCAGCCACTCCTGCCTGAGTACCTCTTTCAAGAGAAAGCAGCAAAAAGCACCCCATTAGCTTGAAAATGGGGTTGTGACAAGAGTCAAAATACCTTTTCCTTGCCTGAATGGCACTCAGATTATCACTGGCCTTCAAAGCAGCCTTGCAGGAGAGAGCTGTCCTCCTCCTGGTCATTATGCCCAGGGCGCCAGGAGGATGGGAAGTATTTGCCCCTTCACTCAAGCTTCAAGCAGCACCACACATTAACACAGCATTTCTAATCAGGACCCATCTGACAAGGAAATGCTGCAGCACAGCCATAGCAGTGTAGATAGCAGAGGTAGTGGGCTTTGCCAGAAGTCTTTTAATGCTATCAAAGTGTTAAAAATCATATGAAAAACACTGGCGCCGCAGATGTCTTCAAAATACCAGAGTCTCCTTGGCTGCCTGCTAAAATAACCTCGCAGCATTGCAGGGCACGAGAACAGGGAGGAACAGGCTGTACTTTATGCTGTTCAATTCCACAACAAAAGAAGGGAAGAGAATACTCTCTCCCACAATTGCATCTTTCCCAGCAGACACCAACCTTGTTTCCAGCTGGGGCTGAGAGTACCCTGGCTGCTAATGCCTCCTTAATGCTCTCAATTATCACTTGTGTGCTCTCCTTGCACAAGTCTTGCAGCAAACAGACTCTACTTGTTGACTTGTAAGAATAGAGAGAGGATTAAGTGAAATAGCTCTTTTTTTGCCCAAAGAGGCTGAGTCCAGGAGGGCTGAGTGAGCTTGTGAGCATATCTCACCTTCCCCACTGAGCCCAGGGTAGGGTGTTAATATGGCTCCAAGGCTGGGATGGAGAACCATGAATTGGGAGCTGCTCCTGGCAGAGCTACACACTCAGGAGCTCGCTTATTTGGCACTTAAGAACTTCCTGAAGCCTGGAAGACACATCCATCATCCCTGCAACACAAAGGTGGTTACGATGCAGAAGTGAATCCTGTTAGTGTGGCGGAGGGGGAGGAAGGGCCTGGAAAAAGCCATGAAGGGGAAGAGCTGGGCATAGACACATTGTGTGACAGGGTCTCCAGATGGACCCGTCTGACATGCTTCTCTTCTCAGCCCCTATGCTCCTCAGGGTGCCAGAGAAGCTGCGGCTCCCCTACCAAGAGCTGTGGCATGCACCCTTTCCCCTACATCTGAGCACACTTCTGAGAGAGACAAAACAATTTCAGGAGATTTGTTTAAAGCATTTTGGCATCCTCTGGGCTGAAATACCTCTGTAAAAAGAGGATACTATGCATTATTAATAGCAACTCCATCTAACCATTGGCTTTTAAAGGAACACCACAGGCAATGTGAAAATCTCCTAAGTTAGTGCAGTGGCCCTGAAGTTGGGGCTGAGATCTGGGTCTTTCTTCTTCTGAAGACAACCCCAGCAGCAAGTCCCCTTGGAAGCATGAAGAAGCAAACCTCTGACTTGAGCAGCACTTTGCTCATCTTTGCTTTCCCAGACTTCTGCAGAGCCTGGGCTTTTAGCTCAAGGTACACACACATCCTCCTAATAACCACCGTTAACTTGCACAGTGAAAGATGAACCAGTGATTCATATAAAGCCTTTGCTTAACAACAGAAGAACGCTGCAAACTAATTTCGCCCCTTCTGCCCTCCTGCTAAGCTCCCAAGCCTAGAGAAATGTTGGCTGAAGGCAATTTTTATAAACAAACCACTTTACCCTTTTGTCTGGTTACTTAAGAAGTAAAATAATAAGAAAATGAACAAAGACGACCCATCCAACCTATCTGGCAAAGCAACCTTTACTGTGACCCCCCCCAAGCTAGGCTTGGTATTTTTTCAGCACATACATCACTAGGATAAATATTTGTGTCCATGCACACACAGATAAACACTTTTGGAAAACACAGGCATTGGAAAAAAACAGATGATGGCTTTGCCTTAAAGAGATTAGAAAAATAGAAGCTAGAGGTTTTGGACTTTTTACTGCTTGAGGGCTTAAGACTCTATTTTTCATCCTTCAGCTCCAGCCAGGAGAACTGGAAACATTTTGCAAAATAGAAACCTAAGTGTTGCTTGTAATCACAATCCAGCAGTGGGTGATTTATACGTGAAGGGATAGAAAACTACACAAACCGTGCTGCAGTCTGTACACATAGGGGTGGGACAGGGGTATAAAAGAATCACCAAGATGCTCCTCATTCATTCAGATGGAATGGAGCTCCAAATCTGCAGTAACAACCAGTCCTACGCTTCTGCTCACAGGGAAAGATGGGAAGGAAAGCTTGAGACCCGTAGCTCTGCTACACTCCTGCCCTCACATGCATCCTCTGAGGACTACCACAGAGTAAGACCCTGCAGTGACCATGGGTCTGCCTCCAAACTTTCTCCTTGCCAAGAAGAAACTCAGAGGTGCAGAGTCCCATCAGAGCAGAACCTAAGGGTTTCTAGAAATGTCTGAGTTCTCCCAGTGCCTCCCTATTTCAAACTTCTTACATTTCCCATACCTTATGCTTCTCCACTAGCTTCCACCCGCTCTTCCCTTTCAAAGTACCATTTCCCAGCACCTAGGGCTGCTCTGCTGCAGGGCTGCAGCCAACAGGTCCTTTATCTACCACAGATGTAATTCCAGGGGTTGCACAGATCAGTTCTTGGGTGGAAACAGAGGGAGAACCTCCAGAATATCACTAAGCACATAAGAGGAGCTCAAAAACACATGCTCTGTAACCACAGGAGAGAGACCTCCAGCAAAGGCCTTTTAGCACCGTATCTCTTAAGCAATTTGCCCATTCCCCAGTTTTCCTAAGCCATAAACATCAGTTTGTTTGTCCTTACCATGCTCTCCTACCAGTTGCTGTAGCTTCCCATAAGAATCCGTGCCCAAATTTACAGGGCTATTAACCACAGCCACAGGTGAATTGCCATTCTTCTTTCCCTTGGGAACTGGAACAGAACTGGCTTTGCTAGTTGGAGATGGCAGGATAGTAGGATAGTTCATGTTGCCATGGTTGGAGAGTCCAGCGGTCAGTTTAATGCTTGCAGGGGCATTGGAAGACTTACAGTTTACTTGTGGTCCTTCAACATGACAGTCTGCATGGTAAATGCTGTGCACAGACTCCGAATCTGGAGGAGGAGCAGGGCTCTGCAAGTTGGGTGATGGAGGAGGAAGCATCAGTTGGCCTCCAGGTTTCATGACCTTGAGTTCCAAGTCGCAGATCTCAGGGTTAGAGCGTGGCCCCCGAGGACTCCCATTGCTGATGTGGTAGTGATGGTGGTGGTGGTGATGGTGATGATGGATGAGGTGGTGGATGGACGTGATGCGCTTTTTGCCTCGGTGGCTTTGCCCATTCGTGGTGCTGTTTGGGTTAACTTTTTTCCGGCGCTTACTCTGCCAGTTATTGTAGAGACGTATCGTCCGTCGCTTCACCTTCCTGAAGATGTGGCAGATGTACTTGAGCAGCTCCTCATAGCAGCTACCTGGCTCTGAGAAGCTGGCAATTGTGCTGTCGTTGGAGAGATACCGGGCCCGCTGCTCCTGCATCAGCTGGTTCTCCCGCTGCTTTGTTTCAGAAAACTGTGTTGCTATCACAACCAGGCACAAGTTAATCATAAAGAAGGAACCAACCTGGAGAAAACATAGGGAAAGGAATTAGCAGGGGCTTTACAAAGCACGACATGTTCTTCACCACCATATGCTGTCTGGACTTGGAAGTGTGGCTCTTAGAAATCTTGAGATTTCCAAACATGCCAAATCTCAGGGTCTGCTCACCAAATGTTTTGTCAACATGTGCCTGAGCTGCTAAATTTGCTCCTAAGCCATGTTAAATTATTTTGGCAATGGCAAAGAAAGATGTTAACAATAGCCTTCACCACTTTCCCCCCTCAACAGTGATGACATTTGCTACTAATGCAGGGTGTATGAAACACAACACAAACAGATTTTCTAGGGAACACCCAGCCAACCTGCAAGGAAAGATGGTCTGAAGTCCAATTTGTGCTGTACTGAAACTGCTTCTTCTCTTCCTCTATCACTTCACACCCTGGCATAGCATGCCATCGTTTTGAGGAGGACAGGCAGTGCCCATGCATCTGTGACTTTGTATTCTTGCATCCCTCTGACACAGAGAAATGCATTTCCAGGATGCTTCTTGAGAAGTCTAATTCATTGTCTGGTTTGAGTTGATGTGTTCTTGGGTGATACCAGGTTTTCAAAACGAAGTCCCAAGGACAAGAATGTGAAGTGGCTTAAGGCTACATCTTTTGCTCAGCTGTTGAATCCACAAGCTGGTTCTTCACCACTTGGGTTCAAGAATCAGCCAGAAGAAAATGTCAAATATTCTCACCAGAGAATCAGTGTCCTTAGGCGTGAAAGCGACTGACGTCAAGAAAGTGCCACTGTCTACATGGCCAAACCTCTGCTCTGCTCAGTAGGAAACACATGGATTTAATCTGGACCATTGTCTGGTGAATCCTCAGGGGAAGTCATAGGGAGATGGTTTGCAGTGCTGTTCTCCAGTTTGTAGTATCAGCCTGGATACTGTTTGAGAAGCAGCAAGAGTGCCATTCCCAGCTCCAAGTGACTTGGAGGCTAGTCACCTTCTGGCTTTTCTGAAAGGATCCATATGTAGAGAAGGGCTCAAAAGAGCGGGGCATAAATCTCTACTGTGCATGGCTCATTGCTAAAGGCTCAAAAATCACTGGCTTCAGAATGCTGTCCATTACTGGGAAACTCTCACACTGCTCTGATCCATGCCTTTCCCACTGGTGGTAGAAGCTGTGGTGGTTTGACTTCCCAAGGCCTTCAAAACCGCACTGACGAGGATAAGGTTATATATAAAGAACATTCAGCTACAAAAGCACTTCAAAGTGCCTCTATCCCATGTCCTGCCTGACATCTACACAATACTTTTCCCTTTGCTCTCCTCTTGATTTAAATCCTTAACTTTTCCACAGATGTAGACCCCTGGAAAAGGTTGTGCCCATTGTGAAAAAAAGAACCTTGCTAACATGGGATGGCAGCTTCTGAAGACAACCTCCAGCACTTCCCGTGAGTAATACTTTGCACTGTAAGACCTCAGCAAGGTGCACTGCTATTAGCACTTATTTAAAGGGCTCAGCTGAAGTTCAACAGTTTGAAGGCCCTTCATTGAAGTAAGGTGTCCTCTGGGCCACTGAGGAAACTAAAGGAAGAAAAGCTACAGCCTCTCCACTTTTTGTTCTGTTAGTAGTTGCTTGGCCAAGACACAAGAGTTAGGACGCATCAAGGTAACAAGACCAAGACTGGGGACAGTAAGAAGGACCATATGGCTTGACAAGCTGTGGCTATGCATCACATGTGACACTAAAAAGCGCTGTTGTAGCCAATATTTTGTCCCTGCAGTACTAATCACTACCTGCGTGATTATGCCTTATGGCAGGAGGAAGGTCTCCCACTCTGAATCCTGGCTGGCACTCTGTGAAAAGCCCAGGCAACAGCTTTACCCCACAAGGACAAGGAATGGGACCAACTCACAGTTCATACTTACTATTATAAGCAATATAAAATATATAAAATTGTAAAAAGAATGTGCATCCATCACGTAATACATAATGTCAACCCATCCTTCCAGGGTTATAACCTACGGGAAGACAGAGAAAGAAAGTGTAAGAACAAATCATCCAAAAAGTCAGTAAACATCAATCTTCTGATAGCGCCTGGTACTCATCACTCCACAGCATCTCTCAGGATCCATTCAGACCTGCTGCACTTCTCACAGTTGGCTTAAGACAGCAGCAATGTGTGACCAAAGGACTGGCCTGAGATTTCTACAGGAACTGGTATGATTAAAATAATAAAAGTATTACAATAAAACACCTGAAACACTGCTTCTGAGCCAGTGCAGAGAAATTCCAAGGAGGAATTATAAACAAAAAGAGCCTCTCTGTGCAGAGATCTGGGCTTTTACCTTAGCTCCTGGTTTTGTAATGCTACGCATAAAATTCCTAAGTTTTTAGAGTCAATTTTGTTCCTGTAAAACCAATTTCTTCGTGATTCCTATTGGCTCACCGTTACAACTGCATCACCAATGTCATAGTGGGAAAGCATGTGAATGGAAGAGAGTTGCTTTAATTAAATGTAGATTTGATTTCATACTCGTTTTCACAGTCTTCCTTCCACTAGAAAAGAAGCTGAGGATTTAATTAACACCACACAGGCTGTGTGCAGAGCAAAGCAAATCCTGCCATGTAATTTACACTTTTTATTTAGCTAAAACATACCAAACCTCTAGTGTTAGCCTGCTACTAGTCCTAGAGCTGAAATTCCAGCACAATTCCCATCAAAATCAAAGCTTCTATCTGAATTTACTTACACTGATGTACCCTATTTGTTACATCTACTGTGAGCCTTGGCGGTCCCAGCATAAACCTGGAATTGCCACTTGCCTTCAATTTCAGTGGCATCAATCCTGGTTTAGACCCTGTTTGAGTGGAGGAACTGTGAATTAGCTCACTGTGAACAAGAAAAGGATCAAGAATCATCAATACAGAAGACTTTCTATATGGTGTGTACAGAAAAGCAGATCCACAAAACGCTTGATGCTGAAGCACTGAATAAAACACTGCTCTTGTCACACCTGGAGCATCAGGGCAAAACACTTGCAGGGAAGTTAGACATGAATCTTTGCCATTTTTCTCCTGGTTTTTTACCCAAGGAGCTGGAATAAGCTTCTAGATACGGATCTTTGGTATAGGATCACATCTGCAAGGGGGAGAACAGTACTGTACGCACACCATCAGCACTCACAGTTTTCCTGTGAGCACCCTGCAGCAGTTCATGGGTGCTGGAAGAAAAGCGTGACCTAGTCTTAAGCATCATAGAATTGATTCCTCTCACGCTGAAGTCAAACATGGTGATGTTTCACCAAGTTTTCAAGCCCACTTCCCACGTTGAAGCACGCACAACTTGACACCCACCATGCACCCAAGTGAGGAGCTGCCAGCGAACGTAGCTAAAACCAATAAACATGATCTGCCAAGACGCAGGTAAAAATTGTCTCTGCAGCTGTTTGGTTGTCACCATTGCCAATGACTTTGAGCTATCAGGTCTGATGAGATGCTGGCTGCATTTACAAAAACTACACCCACCTCTCCTGCTCCTCATCACATGCATTCCTATCACATCCTTTCTGCTGGTTAGCAATACACAGGTATCAGACAGGAATGCTATGCTTCCAGTGGTGTGGGTTTAACAAAAACAACGCTTTTGATCAACGTGAACACCAGAGAATAATCTGTGGTAGAACGTTTTCAACAGACACAGTCTTTTTTGTCTGGATGCAAGTGCTGTTATTCACCCTGGAGTCTGAGAAGGGTGTAAGCTGCCTGGGCAGACACAGGCAGTAATCAGTCTGTTCAGCGGTGTGAAACCAACAAGCAATCAAACTGGAACTGCCTTTTTCTGCCTTTCCTTTAACATGGCTGAAACATTTATAGAGAGCAAAGCTCTTTTGGGCTGCATCCCTTGTGGGCTGTGCACAGCAAACGATAGTCTCCTGCACCCAATGCCTGTTTAGGTTCACAGAGCAACTGGAGGTGACCCAAGGCTAAACCAAACCACTGCCAACTACATATGAAACAGCCTCCTCTGTGCTGTTCAGAGTTCCCTCCCTTCCTTCCCCTCTATTTGGATGGACATTTCAGAGTCAGGCTGCTACAGCTGGCACAGCAGATGCTCCATCCATTTACACTTGGGGATGAAAAATCAGCCCAGGGACTCCAAACATATTTGCTACCCCTCTTCACCCAATTTCCATTGGGTAGAATTGAGGCAATCTTCAAATCAAATGTATTAAAAAGGATTAAACAAAGAACTCTCTTTACAAAAGCAGTTACCTGAGGGCTGCTGTTGGGCTTCTGCAGGCGCTGCCAGCTCCCTACCTGGGAAGCAGCTGCCGAGACAAGAGCGAGGGCCAACCAACGTTTATAGAGGTATTTTTCTTACATGCTAGACAGCATTTTCAGCAAGAATCAATCAACACACCACATTTCTCCTCTGGAGGGCTGAAAATGCTCATCCAGCTCTCAGAATATTTAAGGTGTAATTAGAATTTGCATTATTTACTGCTAACTTGTAAACTAAAGGGATAAACGAAACCACTGGGCTTTTGTTCTCCTGTTTGACATCTTTGTGGATTCCTTCTTGGACACATCAGCCAGCATAAATGCAGCAGTACCTAGGGGAAGGATTCCTGAGCTGATGACGATTAGAGAGTTCTAGCAATCCTGTAAGACAGCGTGCTTACAGACATCTGTCTTCTTTTCTTTAATCAAATAGCTCTGGAGAAATGCAGGATAACACATGTGTGTAGCCACCTGTCTGGTCTGAAACACTGTCTATGATTTTTACTGCCTGATTCTTGCCATGCTGTGGACTTCTTTCCTGCTGGTCTCTACACCACTCTTCAACTATTTTTGGAACCAAGTCAAAGGCATCTGTACCACTGTAAGGTTCACCGCTGCAGTGCTCAGTTTGAACCTACACACTTCTCAGACCAGCTGAACTCGGAGGGAAAGCCAGCAACTCTCAGTCTTCTCCCAAGAACACAGATATATTTTTGAGCATTGCTTTGCCTACTGTTCCTCCCTTGGGGCACCCTGACTGCAATATCGCCTACTGCACTAAGCAGAAATGACTTCCTCCTCTCTTCACTTTCCAATCTGATTAATCCAGCTGACTGCAGCTCCAGCATTTGGCCCTCCAAGGCCTTTATAGATGTCTTCCAAGGACCTGGAGCACCTTTCCTGTGCTTTCCAATCTCAGCAATCCCTTCTCAGTAATTAAATTCTGTTCAAGCCATGGTTGTTCACAGCCAGACATATTAAACAGTGTCTCCAAATGTACCAGTTCAAAGCTTCCAATAAATGCAACATACAATTATTTATCAACAGAGATAAGACAGCAAGAAACATGTTTCCTAATTCTGCTCTGATGAAAAAGATGTACAAGACTTAAAATGGGCAGCTTCAGGGAAACAGCTGAAAGATTCAATTAAGATGATTGGCAAGGTTGTCCTACAAAGTGCTGCCAACTGGAATCACGTGCTGCAGACCCAGTAGGAAAGGAAGATGCTGCTCCCCTAACATAGGGAATGATTTTTGCCTTCGAAGGACTCTGGGCAGAGAACAGAGTTGCCTTCTAACCTATCAGAGATTCTGCATGATGCACAGGCTGATCTCTTCTTCCCTGCTCATTCACTTCTTTACCTCTTACACAGCATGGGCAGAGGTGGGATAAATCATTTGTCTCCCATCAGTGAGACTGAGCACTAAAGCCCCAAGTCTTGTGTATGATCCTCTGTTCCATCACTGCAAGAATTTAACAGAAAGCTCACTCAGGTGAAGGTAAAAAGAGACTTCACTGATCTTTGGCTTGGTCACCATCCATGCACTCTCCAGTCAGGCCCTCCCTTATCACCATCATACTAATAGCAGCAAGATGAGGATGGACAATCAGATATTTGGGTGGTTTTTTGGACTTCTGTTCTGTGATTTTGATCTACCCGGTTTGCTCAGGCTACAATAATTTAACCAGCTGTAACAAAGATGCTTGGCTGATTTATAGGAGCACAACTGGGGACAGAATCAGGTCTTCTAGTGAAGCTGATCAGAATCAGTCTAAAACTCCAGAGAGAAGATCACAGGGGAGATGTAGATTAAAGACACTGGCAATTAACTCAAACCTCCTCACTGTTCCCTGGGAGACAGGAGGTTTGTATTGTTTTTTTCTGGGGTCACTTCAGAGGTCTCTGCAGAACAATTTCTTTTATTACGTCAAGAAGTTTAAATCATAAAAATCCTTGTCTTTGAGCTCTGCCAACATTTTTGCAAGTTCTTGGCTATCATCCGTTCAAAAGCAGGGTGGTTTTTTTTGCTTAAGTGTCAGTTAAGAAAAAAGAATCATCCAGGGGAAAAAAACCAACATCCAAACTCCAACCTAAACTACTTTACTAATTAAAGTCACACACTAAATTACTTTCTGTGTATTAGAAAGCACTAATGGCTAGTGCCAGATGGACTGATGCAGGGAGAAACCAACCTTGAGGTGCCACTAATCAATCGAGGAAAGTTTGGAAAATTACTGTGTGAAGTGAAGCTGAAAATATTGTAAGAACGGAATGAACAGCACATAGAACTCCAGCCTAGCCCTGAGGCCTGATCCTTCTCACAAGGATGCTGGAGAGGGGCTCTTCATCAGGGATTGTAGCAAAAGGACAAGGGGTGATGGGTTCAAACTGAAACAGGAGAAGTTCAGGTTGGATATAAGGAAGAAGTTCTTTACTGTGAG
>WYDI02022686.1:0-53178 GCA_009867235.2 Psittacus erithacus | reverse complement strand
ACTGCCACGGATGGGGCAGCCACAGCTTCTCTGGGCACCCTGTGCCAGAGCCTCAGCACCCTCACAGGGAAGAACTTGTGCCTAAGAGCTCATCTCAATCTGTCCTCTGGAGGTTAAAGCCATTCCCTGTTGTCCTATGCCAATATATGCTTATGTAGAATGTCCTGGTAGCTGGCTTGCTTAATTCAAGTGTATGGTACTTTGCCTAGATTAAACTGGTCAGAAGGAGAAGGTTTACAAGAAGGTTTAGACATGTGGCTTGTGCCTCACTGTGACCAGGTGGAATAATGGAACATGTGAAAAATGCTTCTGACAACTCTTACTGACATGGTTGTAAGGTATGGGCAAAGAGAAGCAGTGTCCACCCATAGAACTGGGTCCACTTATAACAGGTTATCTGAGGGAAACCAAGTCCTGTCCCACCCTACAGTTGCTGTGCTTCATGGCCCTCCTGTCCAGAGTACTTGCCTTCTACCCAAGCCTCCAGCCTCAAGGCCTGGCACCACGGCTGTAGTTCAGTGCATTTAGAAAAGGAGCATTAGATGTAACAAAGCCTTTCCTGGCATCCTCACTGCCACATGTTTGCTGAGGGGCAGAAGGATTCCCAGAAAGGCCGAGCACTGAATTTGGAGGAAGTCCAATTCACTGAATGGGAAAACTCCAATTGAGATTGGTGGGACCACAGGATGCAGCTGAGTGCTTCCAAAAATCCCATCTCTACAGAGCGTTTGCAGTGCACAACCAGACTTTGCTGGGCAGTTTCCTAGGTGTGAAAAAAATATACATCCTATGCACTCTTACAGTATTGTGTTCGTATTTGAAAGCATCAAAGTACTATTTTATGGCTTTCCTACTTTTTTTAGATAGGTCTTAAAATAAGTCCCAACTTGACAGTCAAGCTCTGCATCTTCTCAACAGCCCAGAGTAAAGATAAAGGGAATATTAATGTTAGTCTGAAAGATGAGAGGGAATTGGACTGCACAAGAACAGTAATCCACACGAATGGATTTTCATTCCACTTGTCCTCCACTTTCAGCTAATCAGAAATTGTGATACATGGTCCCACTTGTATTTTGGCTTTCAGCGCCCTCCTATATCTTATGTGGTTGAAAACTGAATTCCTGATTTATGCTGAAGATTAGGGAATGATAAATGCTATCACTTACCTGCAGTTGCAATTTTAGAGGATTCTGGCATTATGAGCAAAACATGCATTTCATGTATATGAGCACCAGATCTGACAATTTGTCATGCAGCTGACTGAGGGCTAGAGCCTCTTAATAAATAACAAAGATCTCAGATTCCAAATTTAATATATCCACCATTTATAACTGAAATGATCAGATCTTGCTCCAGTGATGGATTTGCTCCACGAAGCCACTGGCTGGGTCACACCGTTTTGGACATTATCTAATTTAATTCTTTCCCTTTGGTCACTTGGCAGCATTTCCTTCCCACAGGGCCCACACTTGCCATCCGGCACTCAGAGGGGAATATAATCTAGGTGCAAGCAGTTGCTGTATAGATTACTCAGTTTTACCAGTGGTTTCAGCACTGTGGGATGTGACCCTTTTGTGGAGTCTGACTTAGCAGAAATGTAGCTATCACAGAGCATAATCACTTCAAAGCAAATACATGCTATGTATAGGTATTGTAAAAGTTATGCTGAACGTGTAATACAAGTTTTAAGAAAGAGAAAGCGTAGCCTTTATTAGCCCTAACTGACCCATGAGTGTAGCTGTTTTGCCCTGTACTGTTTATATTAACCTGTGCTTTTTGATGTTTTATTGAGAAATTAAATCAGAATTCAAGATTTTTGAGCTTCATACCTAGATCTAGGCCTAAGTTGTTGCAAAACTTTCAGAACTAGCTGATGAGCACAGTTCTGCTTCTCCTGTATTCCTGAGATGACATGTGTTACACTTTACATTTAGGGTTCTAAACCTAAGACTGATTTCCTTGCATTAGTCTAGACACTTCCATCTCCATATTTTAGCAATTTTAGCAAAACCCAACAGAAGAGAGGCATTGGCCAAATTAGCAGGAAACTAACGGCCAGGCTACTCACTGAGAACATTTTTAATAGACAAGCAGGCAGTGTTTACACTGCACATAAAGTTTGCACTGAATTATGCTGGAGATCTTGCACGATGGAGTCTCATTCATTCCGCCTCTGGCAAAGTGTACCCATTCATCACATAACACTAGGTTTGAGTGCTTGAATCTGCTACCATGCTGTGTCAATGGGGACAGAAACTAAAATCTTCTCCAGTTACAGCCCAAACTCCTACAGTCTGAGCTGGAAGTATCTCCAGGAGTGTTTCCAAGAGCCTTGCAATGATGAGTCAGCAACATGAACTCAGTTACCTTGCTAAGTAGAGGCATTTGGAACAATCCATAACAGAAGTTTTGGTAAAGGTGAAAGTTAAACCAAGGTTTGGTTCAAATGCTTTGCTAGACACTTGGTGGCAGAAAACTCTGAAGCCATGAAACCCTGAACCCTCACTAAAAGCAATAATTGCTGGCCTTTGCTGTACAAATGGAAGAGACTTTTGCTTTAATGGAAAGAATTTCCAGGTATTTTGCAGTAAACAATTAAAAAATCAATTAGATGAAGAACAACCTTTTAGTCCAAGGACACAGACAAGGCTTGTTTTGGTACTGGAAGAATGTAGAATGGATCTATTAAAGGATAAGGATTTCAGGTAATTGCAGAGAGGATGCTTGGCTCTGCATGCCCAGTCAGTGCCAAAAGGTGCTAGTATTAATCTACATTAAAACTGGTTATGGAAATGACCCTGAGCCTTCTGGTACTTAAATATGAGCTGCACCTAATGGACTTCATATGGTCTCTGGGAAAACAGTAGAGTCGGTATTCACAAACTCTAAATCGAATCTAAGCTGACATCTATTGCTAGTGATCTAGGAATAGGTTCTCTTGGTAGCAATCAGCTGGCGACCTACCCTAAGGAAACTAGCCTTGCCTTAAGCATGCTACATCTTATACTAAATATAAGACCACACACAATTATGAGTATAACCATGTATTCTCTTACAGGGCTATTCCCGCATGAGATTTTAATTGAGTCACAGCACACTGTTATCTTTGGGTATATAAATCCTGCAGTCATAAAATAATTTACTATTGAGATGGCACAATGGTGTGTAGATAAGGAAGTTCAATAAGGAGTCAAGAATATGTGCCCAAAAGCTTGAATTAAGACCCTGGTTAAACCAGAAAAGCTCCAGGAAATGTAACCAATGAAACAGTGGAGATGCTCTCCTGCAAAATCATGTCTTACAGGTGATGGCAAGCTCTTTGTGCATTGCCTTTGTGAATCTAACACCACTAGCATTCACACTGTGACCAGGAGCATTTATAGGATTTGTATGCTCCCTGTGGTCTTTTATTTCATAGATTTTTCTTTAAAATGTCTACCCTTTGTCATATTTCATTGAAATGAGTAAGAAGGTGCAGCCATTACCAATGGGACATGAGAAGATAGAAGGGCAGAAGGGAGCCAGACACCAAGTGAGTACTTAGGCTTTATTTTCTAAGAAAATCCACCTGACAAGTCTGTCTTGCTACAATTGGAGCAAATTTCAACTAAAAGCTGTAATCAAAGTCTTACAATATTTTCCAGAAAATTATAGCTTTAAATAACCATGCTAAGGAATACCTTAGTGTTAAGACATTTTGCAATTCTATTTCACAGGATTATAGTTTATATGAACATTCCCCTTAAAGAGATATTTATAAAATTAATATCTGATTAATACATTAAATGTGTGTGACAGACATGCATGATTTCTTTAATTGATGGGTTTATGTACTGGTGAAACTGGCGCTTAGATGCTGCTGTCACAGGCATCCTATGACTTTGTGAACTAAAGACCTAGAGCAAGAGCGATTGGTTAACCCTTTGTTAAAAACATCTATCTTGATATCAAGACTCATTTATAGAGTCATAGAATTCCAGACTGGTTTATGTTGGAAGGGTCTTTAAAGCTCATCCAGTTCCAACCCCCTGCCATGGGCAGGGACACCTTCCACTAAACCAGGTTGCTCCGACCCCTGTCCAGCCTGGCCTTGAACACTGCTATGGCTTATAAAGAGAAACTATTAATGGTATTGTTTGATGTTGCTGTTCAACTCATCTCTAAGTAGGAAAGAGTTAGATCCGTTAACAAAAAAAGCAGCAGCTATGTCTGGTCTGGAGGGTGAGCTGGCTGAGGGGAGTTACATGCATAAATGCAGTAAACCTCAAAAGGGAATATCTGTTAATAGGTGTTTGCTCACCTGTAAGACAAGGCTTCAACTATTGCTTACAATGCCTGTTAGAATGAAAAGGAGAAAATCTAATAAGCCAGGTAAAAGCAAGACAAAAAGCCAAAGAGTTTTGCTTAGACTGCACTAGGCATTAAGTGTAAATTTAGGAAATTCCACTTTCTTCTGTATAGGAGGAAATTTTCATTGACAACAGGCCAAAGATCCTTGTTAAAATTCTTGGCCTGGATACGGGCATGCTGATCTTGGCAGCTGCTAGGCTACAGAGATAGGCTTTGCTGGTAGGATCTTATCTCTGATAAGTGGAAGTTATTTGAAAACATGGAAGTGTGGATCTATTGTCCCAACTGCAACTGGAGGGGGAAAACTCTTACGTATAAAACTTAATTTGAAAGTCAGCTCTGTGGAATAATTATTCTCACACGAATGTTACAATTAACACCAAAATCATGTTACTTTATGATACTGTGACTATTTTGAATTGCAAACATGAAGTGTGCGGAAATGTGTTCACAAAACACAATGTGTTATTGTGATTGAGTTGATGATAACTAAAATAATTGCATGCTGATTAGCTGGAGGAGTAATGGGAAGTTTCTCTTAAAATTACAAGAATAGCTATCACTGTCCTGAGCAGCTGCTGCATGATGCGCCAGCATGGTGATATCCCACCCAGGGAACAGCCATCCTTGGCAATGGGTTTGAAGCTGCTGCCACAGTCTAGGTCGTGTTATCTCTGCAAAATAGTGTGGCTGAAGGGAGTGGGAGTGAGTTTGATGTAGCTCAGGTGCTTTCCCCTGCTGAGGAAGGTAGCAGAGTGGGCAATGGGTACGCCTCCAGTGTCACTTACAAACTGTGAACAGCATGTTAGGTGTTAGGATTGAATCTTTAAAATATCTCTCTGTGAATCAAACATGAAGATACCCTGTGCTTCTTTCTAGACCAAAGGAGTTAGTGGAGAAGTTAAGAAATACTTAGTTTTTATAATGGCAATACTGAAAAATTAACATAGAAATTCTTTGAAATTACCTTAAGAGCTTGACAGAAAGGGAAAACATCCTTTGATTGCTAAAACTGCTGGCTTGGAGAACTGAAATGTCTGTGAGTTTTTCAGCATGAGAAATATGCCTTGCATAGTGTTATGTGCTGAGTACCTAAGAGTTAACTCTCATAGTCTGGTATGCAACTAAATGAACCTATAATTAACTGTGTGTGGCTGTTGGTTAAAACTGTTTGGAAGCAATATGAAGTGATATTATTTTGCAACTAGTACTCCTGCCAGTACCTGGCTTTATTAGTTTAGCACAAGAGGTGTTTTCTGATTAGTTGTCTGGAACAAGTAAGACTGTTCTTTTCGTTTCTATCACTCTTTGGAAACTTTACTCTTGACAACTTAAGCATTTGTCAAAATGCTTTACCTGGCTGCTCCCAATTCTTTACTGTACAATGCCAGCACCACTTCATTTGAGTGCTTCACTACCAGTGAGGAGAGTTACACGGAAGATGAAGTTTAGTGGGAATGAGTCAGAATGTGCCATTCCTCTCCCTGTGTACATTAGCTGTGATGCAGATGAATTCCAGTTGTGTCATTTCCTGTTTTCCCTATGGTTTTTTTTTTTAATGTGAAGAATGACTCAGGCTCCATGGCATATCCCAAAGTGACGGGCAGCAATGTCATCCCTGCCTGAATAAGCCCCAAGACTTTAATTCATTGTGTTGCCAAAATGAGGAGTGTAAATAAGTTTATTCCATCTTATCTGGGAGTACTTCCAATTTCTTCAGAAACAGCATGCTAAAATATGAACTATAGGCACCATTACTTTCTTTCTTTTAAAAACCCCGAACACTCCATCCTACATTTTAATGACAGCTTGATGCATTGACATTAAGAAGCCCAGAGTATGGATGAAGATCACTGTCCCAAGATCAAAACTAAAACCAGACACACTGGACACAGGATGCTGGAAGAATTATATTGACTTCAAAGAGGTCAAGGTTGGCAGACATCACTCAGTTAAGATGTCATTGACTTCATTACTCTAATCCATATTGACTGCAGGACTGAACTCCTAGACCAAAGTAGGGATTAGGGAAAATGGCATTTTTAACAATAGATATTTGTCATCATTTTAATGTATGGCAAAATACTGCTCAGATCACTATTTTAGAGGGGCCTGTTTTGGAAGTATCAGTATTTTGGAGTAATTTTTATTTAGTGACCAAAATGTAGGAAGGTAGATGTGATCGAAGAAGAAATGTTATGTTGATAACATGTCCAAATCCAGAAAAATTGCTGTCTCATTTGCTTGGTAAACTGTCCTAGTAGGAGTGAACACCGTATTGTTTCTTGATTTTCAAAACTCCTTAATCATATTTAATTCACTTTTGGCATGAACATGCTATCCAGTATCTTTCTGGAGAGGAAAATAGGTACTGTAGAAAACTTATGTAGCGATAGAAAGGTAAACTAGATAAAATAACCACCAACTCTACCTGTAACTGTGTCACGCCATCCCCCTTTCCAGTCTATTTTAGCTTCATTGTATGAAGTGCCCATGTAGGCCAGACAACAGGACTATTCAGTATTTCACAAGCTAAAATCCATTATACCTACAGTGTTAGTTTTGCTTGGACAGCAGCAAATAACAATTCTAGATAAATTTTTCCTTAATCTCACAATCCCATTTCAGTGAGGGGCTGGGAAATCACACCTTCACTTAAACAAATAGAGAACAGCAAATAACACACTGAGTGTCTTTAAGACAATTGAGCTACATTCCAGTAATAGTGAAAGCACATTAAAAGAAACCAGTTTTTTTGGGTTTTTTTGCACTATTTTTTCCAAGTTCCTTTTTATGATTGATCTTTAAACTTCCTCCATGATGACACTTCCTTGGCATTGCACTGATCCAGTCTAATCTAGGTGATAATGCGTCTCCCAAGAGTTATTTTTTAAAAACAAGTACTTTATCACCTGCATTGACACTTGGTTTCTCAAATTATTTCCATTTCTTTTCTGTTAAAATATTTGCCTTACTTTGAAACAGAAGAATCCACAAAACCAAACTGTGAGTCAGCCCAGTCCTGCAGATAGAGGTACCAAGAAGCCACCACAGCAGTAACCCCTCAATAAGCTGCCAAGCCAACTGTCAGCTACTGAGCTTTTGTCATTAAGAACTCAGAAAGCACAAAGTCCCATCCCAGGAACCCTCCATCTCACAGCCTATTTTCCAAAAGACAGTAGGAACTTGCTACTTGGAGCCTATTTCCTGATAGAAAAATTACCTAAGCATTAGTTTGGTAATCTGTAGATGAGAAGAATTTTTATAACTGGACTTCCTGCCAACAGGAGGAAGGGTGGGAAGAAGGTTTTGTATTTGATATTACAAAGAGAACTTTGTCACCTAGCACGTCCTTTAAGAGTCTGCAAAACTCAACCTGAAGCTTACACTTCCAGCTCTTGAATTCATGGTTTCAACTCATATTTTGATGACCAGAGACAGAGACACGAGGGTTTAGGTATTTTCTCTTTGGGGAAAGAAATCTGGAATGTGTTCATGAAGGACGTAAAAAGGCAAGGAATCCCACAGGCTAGCTTGCAGCTCTTATCAGACACGATGGAAAAGGGAGAGGGAGAAAAGAATACCTGGCATGAGATCTGCTCCAAGAAGGGATTGCCTGACATGGCAATCCCATGTGGATTTCTGCATGTGTTATTCCTCACAAATCCAGGTCAGATTTTGCTGAGCTATCAGCATCAGGTGTTGCCACATCATGCTCACTATCTCTGCAAGCACTATCTTGATAAAGATAAATAAAAACTTAAGAACCTTATTTGACTTTCACGGGCTGTGATTAGATTTGCAGAGCTGTCAAAGAAAAATACTGAGGAATGAGCAAGCTAGATACAGACTCTGAGCCACACACATGGAATCCACTCTCATAGTTACTTCTGCAAAACTGTGAGGGTTTTGGCAGAGGTTCCTCCTAGAAGCAGCTATGGTGGGATATAAGGTGTTCTCCTAGAAGGACCCCTGGAAGCAACAGAAAACTTAATATTAAGACACCTTTTTTTGTTTCACATAGTAGTTCCTACAGCTTGAAAAAAGGCAAGTGCCATGCCTTAGGTTTAATTTGAGAAGAGTATTATTAGGTTGTCTGAGAATCTGCCTTATTAAATGTCTCTTTTTACAAACATCTATGTCCTTTTTATGCTAAGTGTAACTATTCTTCAGAAATTACATCAATGAAAGTACCCTGTGACATTTACTTTCCACTGCTCTTTTAGTGGTTTTGGTCCCAGAAGTGGTGATAAATTGATTTAGTGCATTGTAAGTCATGAAGGTTATCAGAAGTGTAAGAAAAATATGCAGGAGAAAACATTTTTTGCTGCATTCCTTTCAGCTTTTACTGGCCTTGCTCTCAGTGCTCATTTGCTATTCTGCACAGTGCTAGTCATTGAATGAAGGGTACCAGGTCTCCTGTCCTCCAATTCAAACAATACAAAAGGAAAGAGAAACACATCTCACTCAGTTTGCATATGCTGGCAACAGTGCACAAGTGCTGTGACCATGCAGAAAGACTAATGTGTATTTTTGACTTTACTTATTTAATGTATTGTGGAAATAGAAGCTACATTTACAAAAACTGCTTTATAAAGCTGAAGTAAAGGGCAACCAATATTCCACCACAGAAAGTAAAAAAATAATCATAAAACACTATAAAATGCATATAAGAAATGTAAGGAGCCTATTGCTTTGTGGTGGCATAGAGAAAAGGCAGCAATATTATCAAAAAAGGTTAAACTTAGGAGAGCACAAAATTTCTGAAGTCTTAATTTTTAAGGATCTCATGAGTTAGAATCTGGAAAAAGCGTTTCTGGTCTTTAAAGCGGGATTTCCATTCCTGAGGGTAGATAATGGTATTGGGAAATACCACCCACCTGTGAGGCTTCCAGAATTCTGCCATTTAGCAGCATTCTCTTGGCAGTATTCATTATCTGTCCTCAGAGCAGCATGTTGCCTGATTTTCTTTAGAGCCCTAGTCTGAGGCAAGTGCAGTGGTGATGTGATGGATGTAGGTCACATGCTGTGGTGATTTCCCAGTCATTTTGTATTTGAAACCAAAAGACTCTTGTAATGAAAAAATGGTTCAACCTGCCAGGGCAGTCGTGTTTCTGGGATAGTCGCAGCTCAGTCTATCACATTTGTTTGATACTGACTTCAGGTATTGTTATTTTGCGCAGATTTATTAATCAAAAACATAAGAAAAAGGAAAAAGAGATATTTTGGCTGTGCTTAATAAGGTCTTCATAATATGTTCAAATGAAATATGAAAGACTGGAATAAGTCACTCTTAATATTGGACACAGCTGGTTCCAAACACATCCCTGGTGTTAGTGAATAGATATCCACTGATGGGAATCAATCTTTTCCATTTAAATATGCCTTTGCTAACTTTAAACTTGAAATGGAGTACTTTTTTATTATGCTGTTTCTGACATTTAAAGCTTTCAGAGAGTTTCTCTTCAGCAGCAGTGTTTCTTGTTTTATGCTCTCTCATGCTCATTTTTGTTTTGCAATCATTTTGTTCTGCAAAAAGCACCAAGTATTACTTCCTTGAGTTTTACAGCTCTGGTGTTAAGACAGTCCTGCAAGTTACATAAACAGCAGCATCCTTTTGGTTCTCAAGTAAGTTAATTTGTTCAAAGACTAACTATGACGTGGCTTTACTGTATGTATTTTTACTGTATTAGCTTTAAACGGTATTTTTCCTCAATGAATCCTTCAAAAGCAGAAACTCACATCTCTAATATAATTCCTGAAGTTTGAGTAGCTTTGTCTTACAGCTACAATTGCCTCTGAAAGTAATACAAATCATGAGTCCTCATATGTCACAAGGTGAATGGGGCAGATTTGCACCTGTCTGTTGGCCTCCCCAGCCCACAGAAATGGTGTGACTGCTCCCCAGCCCCTGGCATGCCCTTCTCCAGAGTGAAAAACCACTCTTGTTTTGCCAGTAGTGGTATGTTCTTTCACGTATAGTATTGGTATTTGTTCAGGCACTCGGAGGAGACAGGTATTTCCTGACCCAGATGATCTGATGTCTTACAAAATCAGGAGAGATTATGGCCTTGGTGGGATAGGAATTAAGTGTCTGTGGTCTCACTCTTTACATCTGCTTCACTTATAGACTAGAGTCTGAGTTATTTTGATGTAGCAGTAAAGGGTCTCTGGCCTCAGTCATCATGGGCAGTGTACTGACAGTGAGGCAGGATTTAGTTTCTATGGGAATCCTGTTGGTGAAGGAGAACGTGCTGGAGGTGAGATGGTAACCGTATTTCAGTTGTAAGTCCTTTGGGATAGCTTTAGCACCAAGTGTTTTAGAGTTCTGGTGACCAAACCCAGGGCTGTCCCCAGTACCTGATCACATGTGAGTGGGCATGTGAGGTCTCAGACTGCCCAGGCAGATGCATTTGGAAAACAAAGGTGGTACATGCCACTGACTGACTGGGTAACAGACACACGGAACTCAGAACACCCACTGCATGAGGGTGACCCATGTTTCTGAGCACACCAGCCACATAACCACTCCATCTGCCCTCACCCAAACACCCGCAGCACTCATCCCACCACCCAGAGGGCACACTTCTGATATGGCTGCAGGGCAGTAATCAAGAGCAAATATCACTCCAGTGCCAAGTCACACCAGCCAGCTCTTTCTGATGGTCTCACTGGAAACTAGGCCTATTGGCTCAGCTATGAGGTGCCCTGGCCACTGCTGCAGGACTGCAGCGCTGGTGCCAGTCCATGCAGCTCCTGGGCTGCAGGGTTCTCCAGATCTGCACTTGCCACCCTCACATGATACACCCTCCACATTCTCTGAAAAACCAAAGGTGAATTAAAAACATGTGAAGTTGCTAATGGCAGTGCCCAAAGGTACTATATCTGAAGATAACATCAATAGAGAGAGCCAGCACAAGTTCTCTTCGCACAAACTATTTCCCAGAGGCTAATGGCAAGGGGGGAGAGGGAGAGAAAAACAAGTACTGACAGTTTACTGTAGGAGCTCAAAGAAAAAGTGGACAAAGCTGAAAGAACTCCGGCTCTTTGTTTGCATTTAATCCAGTTCAGAGCATTCACTGGTGCATACAGATTTACTTTCCATGGCTGACAGAGCTGGATATGGTCATTTGGTAAGAAACAGAGGATCTAGGATTTAAACTTTGTGCCCTTCAGGCTCTTACACTTTAGAAAAGGTCAGTCTAAACATATATAAAGTTTTAATCTAATGTAAGAAGTGAGAGCTGCTGGTTAATACCTTCAATGACACATATCCTGGTCTTGACAGGTGAAGAACGCTTTTGGGTTTTAACCAGACTGAGTTTTTAAGAGGTAGAGCATTTCTTTTGGTTCATGGAAATCCAGGGAAAGGCTGAGGGCTCTTGTCCCTGCCAAAGGAATCCCCTCGTTTATCTTCTTCCTCCTCTTAACTCTCATCTTCAATTTATAAAGGCACTGATTTATCAGAGGCTGCTAGAATGGTACTAAAATACCACTGTCCACATATTTTAATGCAAAACAAATAGACCAAGCACCTGATGTCACAGTACAACAAAACTATCTGATCACCACTGCAGGCTTCTGCTTAAGACAGACAGTTCAAGTTACACATAGCCTATTTCCTAAGGGCTGTAGGGTCAGTTCATCTCTGGCTGAATTTGCAAAACCCCACATTGAAAGACAATACCAGTGAGGAGTTTATATAGACAAGAACAGAACCTACAAAAGGGTTTTTAGGCAAAGTAGAGAGGCTGCCTCAAAAAAGGCAGAACTAAAAGGAAAAGTTCAGTTGCAGAGTACAGTTGACCCAAATTAGGCAGATTTTAGCACAGTGTATTGGAGATGCACCCCCAACAGTGCGTAGAGAGGCTTGGCCAGTAAACCTTAGAAAGTGCCACCTACAAACCAAACCAATAAATACGGCACAGCGTTAAAGGACAGCATTCTTCCTCGTCCTTCTGCCCTCTCTAAGAATTCTTTTGTCATCTAAGAAGGACCCCTGGCACTTTGGTTCAACCAGTATTGCTCAAACTTCTCTTTTCCACATAAACCCATGCCTTTTTATCCTAACTGCCTGTGCCCAGCATCAGCTGAGCCCAGGAAAGCAGAAGCCTATCCTGATTGGCATCCTGTCTCCCTGAGAAGGAGCCCAACACGTGACATGAGGCTGCCCAGTTGCTGAACTGCTCCAGCCGCTTGCTCAGCTCTTTTAGTGGAACTACTAATTCTCTCAGAGGTTGCTGGCTGTAATGGGCTGTTAATGAAACAGACCGAAAGGCAATTTAGGCTATTTAAGTACACTGCAGGAAAAAAGCTCTACCTGGGTAGATGACACATGATGTATTCTGCATTAATGGTTCAAGTCAATTTGGAGGATCCTGATGGCAGGCAAGAGAGAAATATTTTGTTGCAAGTTTGAACATCATACCAGGATGTAAGGCCAGCCCCTGAACACGAGCAGGGATTGAGTTAGGGCTGAGAAATGCATCCCTGGGTAGTTTCAAATTAAAAAAAGAGAGATTTTAAAAAGGTACAAATGAGGCTAAAAGAATTTATGTGATTTTTCCGGTTTCTGTGCTATAACTCCTTTTACCTCTCCTCATCTATCTTCTTAGTGTACTACCTCATAAATGAGTGAGCAATAAAAGAAGTATGCAGTGGCTGAAAAACTCAAGATAACAAGATAATGCAAATGTAAGCCAAAGCTTGAGCAGAACTGCAAGTTAAGATGTAGATCTGAGTATAAAAGTTTCTCACATCTGAGTTTTAGGGCAGTCATAGATAGTTTGCATGGAAAACTAATCTAAAAACAGTAGCACGAAATGCGACCCAATATGTACTAAGTTCACATCTGTCTAAGTCTTGGACCTATACCTTCTATGGGTTTTAATCCTGCCTTCAGACCACATGTGCTGACGATTCACTTGTAGGCTAAAAATAAAGCTATTTTAATGCCTTTGAAATCCCTGTCTTCATTGAAGAGGGACAGAGGAAGAACAATAAGTCAAGGAGCAGTTACAAACTCTCCTAAGGTTAGGCAATAGCAATTACTGTGCCTAGATGACATGGGAACAGCCTGAAGGCCAAAAGGTATGAGAATAATAAGCTACTACATGCAGTCTTTAATTTACTCATTCTAAGGCTGCCAAGAGGAGGATGGAGTTATGTTCACCAGGTTAGTGTACCACTTAGGATCTGCAGTTGTGCTCCTTCTCCTTGCCACCCCTGGTTTATGCTGAGATTTTAGTCTTTTGAGTCCCAGGACACGTCCAGACTTTGAGCTGGACTTGGCTCCTTCAGTGCAGGCTGGAGCAGCAGCCAGTGCCAGTGTCTGAATGGTAAGTTTTCCAAATGTCCAAAACTGAAGAGGGGTTATAAAAGAGGATTAATTCAAGTTGTTGTATCACTGTACAAGGGTACAACCAACCCGTGTAGGCTGCTCAGGTCAGTTGTGTGGACCAGCTGGGCTTTCTCAGGGGAAAACTTGTGTGGCCACTCCCTGAATTCAGATAATCCCTCTGGCTCCACTTCACTGCTGGGATCTGCTGGTTTAGGCAGAATTTAATCATCAAAATCATGGCCTCTTTCAGGCAAAGACCAGTGAGAAATTAACTGCTGGAGTTATTTGTGTTTTCTAGCATTGACCCAATGTAGCTGCTCACTGAGGGCAGTTATAAGGCTCAGGATGGACAGCAGGGACTGAGCTGGTCTCCAGTTTCATTTGGCAGAGTGGGTTGATGAACAAGCAGCAGGATGGAGAAGATACAAGGGTAAAGTGTCAAGGATGGAAGGGAAGATGAAGCTTGTTATCTTCAAAAGGAATGTAGTGACAACTCAGGTGTAAGCATGAGATACCCCTACAAAGAAGAGAACATGTGACAGGGTGGAGCAGGGTTGAGGTGTTTGAGATGCTTTTGCAATATGAATGAGTTAGAATTTTTTAAACAAGAACTGATGACAAAACATGAAACCTATTCCTCATCTTTACTGTCTAAGACAGACCTAGTTTTCTTAAAAGTAGCTGGGGCATTTTGTTTTCTCCATGATCCCTGTGAGAGGACGCAAAATACTTCAAACCCTCCAGAAAGTGCAAATAACATGACTATGGTATATTAAAATAATACTTATATTTCCAAATTGGAGCATTAACTTGCAACACTTAGAAGAGATAATGCCCACATGAATAAATGATCATCTGCTCTGCACTGCTGATTGATGTGAGACCAACAGAAGAATAAGCCTTGATAGAGTTTAGCTGCTTGTTCCTATCTTGCACCAGCTGATGTCATGTCCAGGTGCAAGAACTGAAATGCAGTTTAAGTTTTAACCTCTGTTTACAAGAATCAAGTTCTAGTACCTATTGTTGAACTTTCAAAGCATTCTGCATGTGGCATTTCAGGGAATAGTGTCATTTTCTGCCAGTTCCTAATTTCACTGCCATGTGTCAAGAGCTGTAACACTAGATGAATCTGAAGCACTGTGTAGTCCTGTTGGAAATGAAAGTGATGAAAAACTGTGGTTAAGGAGAGTCCCATTTTACCCTTGCTCTGTGGGCTGTGAAATTAGGAAAAGTTTTCTTCTCTGCTTAACTCAAAGCGCAAATGAGGAATGAACTTTGCAGCAGAGCTCAGCTGACACTGATGAGCATTTCCTACTTGGGACAACAGTGTCGCCAGGCAAGCAAAAGCCCCAGCTTTGGTGGGAATGTGGCCTGTGAGGTGACAATTCATGCTGGAGAGCAAACCCATTTGTGACTGTCATTCAATATGTATCAAATAGCCCTGTTGAAGAGACTCTCACTTGTATTAATACATCATTCTTTGTTCTTCCAAATACAGATTCTGGAAGAAAACATGAAGTTAGAGTGCAAGTGCCATGGGGTCTCAGGATCTTGTACCACTAAAACATGCTGGACAACTCTGCCTAAGTTCCGGGAGCTGGGCTACATCCTTAAGGACAAATACAACGAAGCTGTTCAAGTCGAACCAGTGAGGGCAAGTCGTAACAAACGTCCCACCTTCCTGAAAATAAAGAAGCCACTTTCCTATCGCAAACCCATGGATACAGATTTAGTGTACATAGAAAAATCTCCCAATTATTGTGAAGAAGACCCTGTCACTGGCAGTGTGGGAACGCAGGGCAGGATGTGCAACAAGACAGCCCAGCAGTCCAATGGCTGCGATCTCATGTGCTGTGGTCGAGGTTACAATACACACCAGTACTCAAGAGTGTGGCAGTGCAACTGCAAATTTCATTGGTGCTGCTATGTTAAATGCAACACTTGCAGTGAGAGGACAGAAGTATATACCTGTAAGTGAGCATGTGGCTGGGCAGGCTGGCATGTCCCTGGCCACGAATACATTTGCACATGCACTCAAAGTACCTACACAAGACTGTAGGAAAGACCTGCTGTCCCAGAAGAAATGCTGATGAATGGAGCCCTCTCTTTTCTTCTCATGTTTCATTGCTTCTGTGGATACACATATCAGACTCTTATGAAAGTCAGCCAGGAAACAAAGAGCCCCCACCCTGAGCCACCTGACACACAAAACAGAGAGAAAAAAGATCACCTCAGTTAATGTGCACCTCTAAAGCAAGAAGTATTGACTGCCTTGTGAAGAGACACCGCTCAGAGGAAAAGCTCTGAGTAACTGGCAACTAACTCTTGGTTTGGAAAAACTTCAGTGTAACAAGGAGCAGGGAGGGGCAGAGGAGAAATCCTCAAAAAGGGCTTTGCACAAGATGGGATGGACAGTGCCTTGTCGTGAACTGCCCATGTGAGTGTGTGAATGACACAGATTTAGGCTTCTACACTCGTGAAAAGCTTCTGCTGCTCTTGCCCATCTTTCCACTTCATACCATTTGCTACAGCGAGTAGAACTTTTGAAGGTTTCTGTAGACACTGCTTCACCTGCCTTTCTTGTGTGTGTGTGTGCTGCGGATTTTAGCACAGGGAGTTGGGACACTTTGGCATAATAATAGCAATATTTAACAATTTATTCAGATAAAACTAATATTAATTTATTTAATTAAAAAGAACTCTACCAACATTTTTGGATCTATTCTGCAATTAAAGTAGATAGCTGGCTTTGTGGAATAATTTTGTAGAAACAGCAAGGAAAAACGGGAGCTGTATATATTATTCTTCACTAGGATATTTCTATTAGTTGGACTTGCAGGATGTGTTCTACAGTACTAGATGTTTAAGTACGAAAGCTGGCATCTTTATATATATATGTACATACACAAACACACACTGTTTTGGGGTTTTTTGTTTGTCTGTTTGTTTGTTTTCTCCTGTTTGCTGCTAGTTGTCTGGAACAAAAGTCAAGTGGTAGGGGTTACAAATCTTTACCAGTTTTGGGGTAGTTTTCCTTCCATTAAAGAAAGAAACATTACTAAAATCCTGTTTGGAATATGTCTAAAAAAAAAAAGAAAATCCAGACAAACTTCCATCTTTTGGAAAAATCAACCATAGGATAAGAGAGTATATTTTGTAAGAGACTATTTTTATATAAATATTTTATTTATACTATGTCTGCTTGTTCAACCTGTACTTTTTCTCAAAACAGGCATACAATTTGTAATTCTTAGGCTATTTAACAGAGGAAGGGTCATTAGTTTGTGGACACAGCAGCAGCAAGCTGGATACATTCAGCTGCAGTTGGTGGATGTGTCAGGAAGCAGAATGACCTTTCTCTCTGGATGTGTGTACAAACCGGCTCTTTTCCTGCAGCTCCATTTGCAGAATATGCAAAACAAGAACAGGGTCTGTAGCATCAATTCTGTCACATGGCTTGAATTCCTCATTGATATGAACTGGATGCTCATTTATCCCATTCAAGTAAAGCAAAATCCGAATTAGCTTCCCACATGCATCAGTCATTAAACTGTGGTGTTATGACTAGCAAAAGTGCTGTGTGTGCTGTCAGTTAAACCTCTATATTGTGTTACTGTCAAATTTGATTTTAATCAGTGGAAGACTGTAGACTATGACTGTAAAAACTAGCATGACACACATCGTCTGATTCTCATAGATAGGATGCAAAGCTTACTTTTTGTCCGGCTCTTTTTGGCATTTACATTATTCTCCACCCTCCCATCCCCCCCCAAAGGCCAGTGCTCAGGAATTCAGAAAAACATCTACGCAAATTTAGAGACTACTCACTTGTTTGTCAGAGTCCAGCTAAGCCATTTTGTGTTCCCTTCATCGTATTTCCTTTTTATCACTGTCATTTCTCCAGCTATTTGAGTGGTGAATATCATTCTGTTTCTCCTGCTTAACACATTAGCGACTGGTGAAAAACTAATCTGATTTTAATATTATTTTACATTGGGTAAAAACCCGATGATATTGCATGTTCTGTCTGGGACAGACCAGATTCTTCTCAACTTCCAGACTAGGGGATCTCACACTTTTAATGAGGCTAACAGGGGCATCAGTAAAGGAAACAAGTCTCCATCTAGCATGCAGTGCAGTTCCCTGACTCCCCATGAGACCAGCGAGCCTTACAAGGAGGACATGGTACAGATTTATCTTGTGTCCGCTGATCTTTCTGAGGCAAAAGTCCCACCTAAGACTGCAAAACCAGAGGAAGTTTTCTTAGAAAGTAAATAAAAGAATCACAAAAGATGTTTTAAAGTTCCACTGTGAGGATCTAACCTTTTAGAGCTTGTCTGAATGTGACATGGTGTTTCCTTGTTTTAACTTACTTCTTGCATACATCATTTGTGTAAGAACACAAGCCCATGCAGTACCTCAGCCTGCAATGTATAATTAAGATTAAATAGAGAGTTTCTTTGCAGAATTGACACTTAAAATAGAATTTTTATGCAATTCAGACACCAGAACAGGAAATCAAAATAAAATTATGAACATAATTTACTTTCAAACTTACAACTTGTCAGTATAAAGCAATGTAAAAGCAATACGGGGCGTAATTGAGTCACTGCTTTTAGTTCTAAATTCCATGCATCAAGAATTGATAAGACATAAAATGAAAGTATATACAGTATGGAGGTTAATTACAACAATATGTTATAGTTCAATAATTCAGACCTAATGTTTATTATTGGGATCTCCCTTCCTCCCCCAGTTTGTATTGGCTTTTTACTTAGTGAATACCATATCACAGTCAAAAATGTGTCTTCTTTACTGATTAGAGTTACTTTACAACTTACTACTTTTGCAGCATGTTTTTACCCTGGAAGAAGAATCTGTGAAAGTCCTGCTGCCTCTCTATTTCAGTAAGCAGTGATGTGCAATGTATATCTAGCAGATTAATAACTGAAGGACAAATAACTTACACAGTTTTACTCCCAATAATAAAGAACTGGATGAAAATGAAATTAATTTGATCCACAGTTCCCTGTATTTTACAGCATTGCTTATGATCAGTATATTAATTACTGAAAATATCAATTTGATAACTGCAAGAACAGTTTGGGAACTATGCATTAAGGAAAACACTGCATTCAGCTAGGAAGTACTTGGAAATTTGGCTGTATCATCCTAGACAGGAGAAACCTGGCCCATCAGAATCTGCCATGAGTCTGGAGTTAACAGTTCATTGGCTAAATGGTTTTGGATGGCATGAAGAATAAACAGGAGAAGGAGAAGGATTTACAATTTGGTAGATATCCACCCCCACCCCACGCCCCCAACAACAGTTTGTTCTTTGTCCTCAGGGATAGAAGAGCTCTATTTCTCCCTGGTGAAGAACCACACAATGGGAGTGAAATGCACACAACTGCAGAACAATACAGCTCTCAAAAAAACCACATCTTTTCATCCCCACTAACCAAGGGAAGCGCTGGATTGCTGCTCACATTCATAACCCAGCTGAGGCTTTTAAAGAAAACATACCTGCAAGAGGAGTAAGAGGAGTAGGAAGTGTAAGAGAACAAGCATAACTGCAAGTTGGGAAGCTGTTATTCATGCAATCTTACTTCCTCACTTGATAACAGAACCTGGATTCATGGGAATAAAGCAGTTCTGCCTTGGGATTCCTAAGCACACTGTAAGGATTTTACCTCTCAGCCTTTTTAAAAGGACAACTAACCTTAATACAATTAGCTTGAATATTAGAATTACCTACATGAAACATGAATCAGTCAATGATTAAGTTTTCTTTGCCATGTATGCACAAACCTAATGGAGATATGTCTTTCAACAGTGATAATTAAACTGAAAACATCCTTAAAACGTGCTCTCAAGTGGCTCATTTGGTAAAGTTATTGTAAGGGTGCATAGTTACTTAGAAAAGGAAAATAATGGACATGAACCGTATTACACAAGGCTCTTAATGACTGTGGATTAATCTGTGGATTATAGAACTGTTTTTAACTCACCACACTTGAAAATCAGTGTGGTGAATACAGAAACATCACAGAGTACAGGCGGGATGCATATGTTCAAATTAATTTCTGACAACATTTTTACATTTATCATTATAATAGGTATCAGAAATATGCACTGTGAATGTCCAAAATGAGTGTATTAACTAATAGAGCCCTCTGCACCCAACTCGTAACCCCAAGAAGTCAACTGAACAAGAGGCTCTCCAACTCTCCTGTCGGTAGGACTATCCTGCAGCCTTGGTGACTGACATGCCTAGACAAAGTTGGCCAAATCTGGCAGATGCTGTTGCTGTCAGCCAACAGAGGTACAGTCTGAGTCAGGCTTGAATATTCCAAAACTGTTCAAAACTGAACCAAGTGCAGGAATTGTACCACAGCAAAACTTCAGATGATGAAGCTCATCTAGATTCCAAAACATTCTCCCTTAATTGATGCTTATTTTGGGTAGTTGTCACCATGGCAAGTGACCTGATTTGCTGACCCAATTCACGTTCTTCTGATCAAAATTGTACCAGTAATTTCTTAAAATGTGAGCCCTTTAATCTTGAACAAAAATTGAGGGAACCCTACTTCTGGATTAATAAGTCAAAATGATGAAGAGATGCACTTGGATCTAAAGGACTCCAGGTGTCTGAAGAAGGATACCAAAACTTCGTGATTCTCTTGTCCAGAGATAATGCTGTAAAAGCCAGAAGGCTTCTTTTGATGCTTTGGAGTTCTGTGACATTACTGATTTTTCTATTTTGTTATTACATGTTCACAGATTCATCTATAGCATGTATCATGTAGTTTGCAATTGGAGGTCAGAAACAAATCCTGGAGAAACCTCACTTCTAAGTGTAGCACAATATATTTACTACTGGGGCTCTCAGGTTTTTGTAATTCCTTACCTTGATCTTGGAATTTTGTTAGCAAAGTCTCTGCATCCCACTTTTTTTAGGAAAGATGCCTTTCTAAAGAGGTTTGGTATCTCTGTGAGAAGATGAGATCATACTTACATCAGAGAATGCTCCCGGGATTATGTGCACATAAAAAAAGCCAAAATGAAGTAAAGAGGATGGTATCAATATCGCAGCATTTACCTGTGCTTAGTAACACATAATCAAACTTAGTTCAGAAAACTTAGCCCTAGTTTGCGTTTCCTATGCTAGCATTCCTTTCCCTCTACACTCAAAATACAAGTAGTATGTATTGTACCAGATCCACAGCTGATTTTGTGGTTGCCAATACAAACAATTCACCAGCAGTACCTCACAAACCTGATAGGACCAGCATAGAAAACCTGTGCACCTGTAATGCATAAGAATGCACAGAAGTTTCTCTTGGGAACAACACATTATGCACAAC
This sequence comes from Psittacus erithacus, assembly GCA_009867235.2. Taxonomy (NCBI): domain Eukaryota; kingdom Metazoa; phylum Chordata; class Aves; order Psittaciformes; family Psittacidae; genus Psittacus; species Psittacus erithacus. The sequence continues at coordinate 32,121 of WYDI02022686.1, read as the reverse complement.
TTGTGTTATTGCAGTGCTTCACTTACCCGTTTTCATGCCTGCAGCGTGTATACACTTGTTGTCTTATTCTCTCCAAGCATTTGGAGTTTAAGCTCTCTTTAGAATGTGTCTAAGCTGTCTAGTCCATTCCCAGCCACTGATGGCTCCTGTGTCCTGTTTTTTCGCCTGTATGTGGGGCTATGATACAATAGAGGAGGACACGCAATGTAAAAAACATTCAATCTCTCACAATGTACCTTTTAGTTTTCAGATCAATACAAGAAATATGGCATCACTCCAGCTGTCTAACACACCATGTCCTCCTAACTCACATTTTCAATACAATTGAGAAAGCTGCCCTGATGGCTTTTTAAAACAAAGTTAAAGACTTCTAGCCAAAGCCCACCTAGCTGTTACACACCTCACAGCGCAATTTCATTTGGCTCAGGCCAAATCCAAACATCTATTCCATTGAATCAGCAAGAAACCTGTTTTGTGAGTTGTTTCTCACACTTAATTTCTTTCCTAGCAACTTTTCTTTTGCACTTGGGCCCATGAAAATATGCACTATTTGTCCACATGGAGCTTATTGTTGAAATGACTTAAATTTGATCTGAACTGTTTTAAACTACTCAAGATATTAAATATCTGGTACCTTGAGAAAGAAGTTACTGACAGAGAAGATAAAGTACATGTAGTAGTGTTAGACCATAATGCCATCACACAGGACTGGAAGATGCATAATTTATCACCAGAAAATCAGGATAATTCCTTTTTTGACCTTCTATAATGCTGAGGTGTCAAGTTGTACAAATGCTCTGCACTGAGCCTGGCCTCAGTCAGCCACTGTTATCCCCATAAACAGCCAGGAAACCAGGAGACACAAAGCACAAGAAGTTTGGCCAGTGGGCACAAAGAAGTCTGTGAAAGAAATCGGACTCCGACCCAGATTTCTCAGCTTTTGCCATCCTGGTTTAAGGATCTCAAGCAATGACTGAGCTGCCTCCTTTTCTAAAATTCATATTCAGATTTGAGTGGTTTGGAAATATATTCACTGCATGTAGTAGGTTCACTGCGTGTTCTGTGGAGCTGAAGTGAAGAGACGCCCTCTCAGCCTCATTAAATGCTAAGCACACAGTAATTAATATAACCTCCACATTAAGTATGAGTCATGCACCGGGGAGACTGTAGAAACCTGGTTTTGTGTTTTGTCTCCTGAAGTCAAATGATTAACAATGATTTGAGGCAAAGGAGGAGCAGAGAGTCTTTCTAAGTCAGAAGATGTGGACAGCAGCTCTATAGAGGGAGCAGCCTCTGGCAAGCTGAAGCTCAGTGCAAAGCCTGAGGGGCTCCATGAAGCAGGGGCCAGTTGCTGTGATGCTGCACCACTGAAAGCATATACAGAAGTTAGCAAATACTCTAATGGAAAGCGTTTCATAGGACAGTGCTAAATCACACTGTATCTTCTGCCACCAACAGAGGGGGGTGCGAGGTGACTCCTTCAGGTCAATGAGTTGTACCAACTAAATACAAAGTGTGAGAGTTAGAATGGAAGCTTAAAAAAAACCCCAATTCCCCCAAAAAAGATTAAAGCCTTTCTGAGAAGGGAATTTATCTGCTTCTGCCCCTCCTTTTCTGCTCAGCTTGGGTACCTGTCAGAATACTCTGACGTCTGCTTGTGTCTAGTTGCACGCCGCATGAGCTGAATTCAGATTAAACAGTAAAGAAAAAAACAGTTCCCAGAATATATATTGTGTTTATTTAGGTCAGACCAGCTTGGACGAAAGTACAAAATCAGTCAAAGCCTAAAAGGAAGCTGGCAAACTGTCAGTGCCTCAGCACATCCTAGCTGTGTATCCTCAGTGAGGACAGCTGGGCTGAGAAATTCTTAGTGTTTCTAACACATATAATGTTGGTTTCTATAATAACAAGATGAGATTAGGTGGTACACAGCCCTTCATTAGTGACTACATGCCAAAGGTGTCATTTTGATGACTTGTTCGGGCAGGAGTGGTAGTGGCCGGGTGATAGATTATTCTCCCTTTCTCCTGCCACAATGACATCTGCTTTATTCACAGATCAGCCACCAGTTGCTACAACAACGCCAGTGAGCTTTAGAAAATGTTGTTGAGCTGCTGAGAGAATCTTGGCTACCCATTAGCAAAATGTTAACTATGCAAAAGCGAGTAGCCTTTGGTTTTGTTGTAGGAAAGAAGTCAATGCTCCCCAATAAGTAAGAATGTCAAAAAGAATTTACATTCAAAAAGTAGAGAAGGGGTTTAACCCATGATATCACCATGATTCAAAAATCCCCCTGGAATTCATTAGTGAGACATTAGGCCTGAAGAATAGAGAAAATAAATAATGAGTTTGAAAAAGAAAGGACAAATACACTTTCCTGTGAGCAGCTTGTTGTCTGCAGCATTTTAACACGTCCGTTGCCCCTTCACTTTTCCTGTTCTTTGTCTTAGATTTTTACACAGTAATCCTTTGCTAATAGGGTTTTATTTATTTATTTTTATTTATTTCTTTACTTCCACTTAGCACTTTGAGGGGACACTGGGTGCTGTTAAACCATGTGAGGAAACTGATTTGGCTGCCCATAAAGCCCTTTGCTCCCACTTCACTAGGAGGGGAGAGAACCTCATGCTCCAACATATTCCTTAGAAAGCCAATTATAAGAAAGCATTTGCAGGCATTTATAGCAGGAATAGCTTTGTCCTGCAGCCAAGAAAGACATCATTGGAGAGCCAAACAGGGCAGGCCATGCCTGAGGGAACAGGAGCAATGCTGGGGGCAGGTGAACGTCCCCTTGACAAGTTTACAGTGGATGGCACAGTGAAGACGTGGTCAAAAGCACCGAACTTTCCAGCTGCTGCAGTATCTGCTTTGGGGAAGAGGCATCCAAGCAGCAATGTTTAGAGTGAAATTCCTCCGATTTCTAGGAAAGTGCTGCTTGTCATGTCCCAAGTGACTCCTGTCGGGCTGCCTGCCACTGACGGTGGTGTTAATGTATGTTGGACAGCATCTAGCATAGTGAGAGATTTCCGCTGCTCCCAGCCCCTGCTCTCCTTTGAAATACAATGGGTCTATCTGTCTTGGTCACAGTTTTTCACCCACCTCAAAGTTAAATGAATATAATTCTTAATTTGTTTTCCAAATGACTCAAACAATTTTCTTCCCTTTGTCTCCCCAGCAAGATCAGATCGATTTTACAGTGTGTTGTACTTCAAATTTAACTTCATTAAATGTTTATAACATTAAGAGGCTAATGACATAAGCCCTGTCTGTGGTATTTATAGGCTTTATGAAGAGTGAAAAACTGAAAGGACTGAAGTTCAGGTTAATTCTTTGAGAACTTATTTCAACACCTATTCTTATCTGTAAAACACAAACTACTCCTCATCCTTGAGGGCTATCATGTTAATTTAACTGCAAGTTTATCAACCACATTTACCATTGAAATTTGAAATCTAAGCCCAGCCCACAATCAATTATAGATGCATTGTTTGTCTGTCACAGTAAATAGGTCCCAAATGTTAAACTAATGATCTAGTTACGCCACCAAGACGAAGAGATTTTAAGCTACAGATTACTAGGAGAATAAATGAGGAAAATGGTCAGTAGCCTTTTTTGCTCCATTCTAAACACTTCTTGTAGTCCCCTCACCAAAGAGGCTCACTGGGTTGTGTGCTCCCCGATTTGACTATTTTTAATGGAGATTTCCATGTTATGATTGCAAACCCATATTTTCAAATGAAGAGTAACCCTGTATTTTGCTGCTCACCACCCCCCTGTCCAACTACTATATGTCTGGTTTTCTGAGCTTTCTGCTTCTTCCAAGGATTCTTTCTAAAGCTGCTGTCCTTCAGTCCATGGGAATTAAAGGGAGATCATGAATGCTAGTGCTAATGCTGAATATGCACTAGCTGAATTATATTCCAGTGCAATGTTAATTTTCAAGGGAGTACAATGGGAAGTGGTTTGGTTTGGGTGTTTTTTTGGAGGGGGGGCTATTTTTGCTTTGTTTTGCTTTAGTTCATGGTATAATCAGAGCTTCGGAAGTGTCAGTGGAAAACTGTTCAGAAACTGATGGCTGCAGGAGGCCACACATGATGTGCACCCCTGAACCTGCTCTGAACACTGCCTGTCCCCACTGCCCAGGGAAGGCTCTCCTGAAGCGTGAGAGGAGACACACCTCCAGCACTGCTGTGATAAGCACTCCAGAGAGTAAAACATGGAAACTGGTGTGTAACAGGTGACTCATAGGTTGCTTGAAGCTCTTAAACATGTTGGCTAGTTCTACAACTGCCTGACAGGAGAATGAAGCCAGGAGGGGGCTGGTCTCTGCTTCTGAGGAACAAGGGATGGGACAAGAGGAAACGGCCTCAAGTTGCGCCAGGGGAGGTTTAGGTGGAGCTGAGGAACAATTCCTTCCCCAAAGGGTGCTCAGGCATTGGAACAGGCTGCCCAGGGCAGTGCTGGAGTCACCGTCCCTGCAAGTGTTCACACACTGTGGAGATGAGACCCTCAGTGCCATGGGTTAGTGGCGGCCTTGGCAGTGCTGGGCAATGGTTGGACTTGATCTTAAAGGTCTTTTCCAACCTGCCTGATTCTATGATTCTATGGTTCTATGGTTCTATACCTCCCCAACTTTACCCAGGAATACCAGCAGACATTCTAGTGTAACTGAGTGGTAGATTAAATGCAGAATTCACATAGACCTGGAATAAGCATATGGGACTCCATGCTGTACTTCTATACTTAATATGGTTCAAGACTGAGTTGAGCAGCTCAGCACACCTACCCAGGCACCAGCGATTCACTTGGAGTTTCATCTTTTCACAGTCTAAAGTTCACTTGCAACTTTAAAGAAAGAACATAGCACAGAAGGTAATTTTTAAAAGGAGTTTGTGTCTCACAGGTACAGCAAAGGGAAAAGCAGCATTCCCAGCATCGTTGTCATGTCTACAGACTGAAATCTGTCTCCCACATGTATGGTGTGTGATGTGGGGAAAGTCCAAAGAGCATCCTTAAAAACACCAACCCCTGCTCGGAGCCCAGAGCCTGCTGTGGGAAGCAGTGGCTCAGCCAGGGAAGCAGTGCTGGTGGGGGCTACTTCCCCACAGCAACAGCCACTCTTGGAGCTGTTCTTGTGTGTATGTGCAGTACTGGCAAAGAGGGAAGCTTCCTCCACAGCTCTCGAAGTAAAGACCAGCACACATCCCTTGCCCTATGGACTGCCAATTTCAGGTAATTATACACTAGGAGCCTTATTTCCTGAAGATGTATATTGCCCTACCAAGAGGGATGGATAACATCTTCATCTGCCAGAAACAGGATTGCTTTTGACAGAGTTATGTTTACAAACATAAAATTTATCACTGTTTTTTTCTAAGATAGCACCTGTGTACACCTGGAACAAGACATTTGCTAATGATTTATGTCAGACAGTAACAACGGCTGGTTTTGCTGGAGCTCTGCCATAACTTAGTGTCTGCTACTTTGCCCTACTGGGTCAAGACAACACATCAGTCAAGTAAATCACTTAAGTAAATTATTGAGAACTTAAATTGACTTTTTCTACATAATATGTAATTACTTCCTTGAACCAACATTCCCTTACATCACCGATCTAAAAAGCTTTCTATTTATTTTTTAACTGAATATTGATTGAATTTAAATTACAGACGGCATGTACTATTCATCTGAAGTTCAGATTCTATGGAACAAACTTTCCAACAGCTTTCGCAGCCTTGCAGATCTTTGCCACCCACACTCCACATCACTCAGCACAGCGAGCCGCATAGATCCAATTTGCCCATCATATTCACAGCACAAGAACAAGCCCGATGCATCTGCTGAAACCAACAATGCCAAGGCAATTGGACTGAAATTGCTGGAAGGCAAGAGAAGCTGAAGGTAGTGCAGCAGCACGGGGAAAGGTAAAAGGCAAGTTTGCAACATCGAGTTCTCACCAAGAAGTTGTGAAGCAATGAGGATTTTTGCTGTAGCCAGCCAGCCAGTAAAAGCCCAGAACCGAGAATTACAAGTCTAAAATCTCCATAGGGACCACAGAGATTGTGAGTTCCACAAGGCTATATCAACCTCTGAATACACTGATAGTCCTAGCACAAGTCTAGAAGAAAGACCAAATATGCAGATATTTCTCATGTCATTCAAAAAGACATGAAGAGAGATTTTGACAGACCACATTCTGCTCCTGAACTCTTGCCCTTGCTTCAAACACTGCGCGCACATACACAGCATTGCAGTAGTGTCAGAGCTCAGCAGCCCTGAGCTGGGGAATCCTGCCCAGGTCAGTACTGATTACTGACCCCTGATCTGTAGTGTGCAGTTCAGTTAATAGGATGTGGGCCTGTAGAACTGGAATCAGCTCAGATGGTAGGAAGAAGACCCTCTGAGTGCAAATACCCTTCCTGTCTAACAGTCGTCATGTCTGTCTCCAATCATCCTCCCTAAAACTCCTCCAAAAACAAATACATAAATAAATAAATACTGTGAAGTATTTTTCTTTCTTGAGGAGGTGATCAAATGGAAACAAGTACCAATGATTTCCAAAAGTGCCTGCATGCAAGTTTGATGGAAGAAAGGCAGGAAGAAGAGTCAGGACTCAAAGAAGGAAGTTTTCCTTCAAGGTGCAGAAGGCAGGAATGTCCCAATGAAACCCCTCACACACAGATCAGGTGCCCTGTGCTGCTTTGGGCAAGAAAAAAAGCCCCTTAAATCTCAGTTTGAAACTGTGGTCAAGTGACCCCAGGCTGTAACTTGTAAGACCGAGGCTTTAGCAAAGGCCAAGGAGGACCTGCTGCTCCTAGCAAGGGCTAGCAGATCACATCTGTTAGGGTGCAACATTTAATATTCCTTAGTCAGAATCGTTTCCGGTTAGAATTGGCAGAAGTGGTGAATATAATTCTTTAAGTATTTTATTAGTGAAATGGGAAGTTAATGGGAAAGGGCAGCTAAAAGTACTTCTGCTAAGGCTAGAAAATACATTAAAGTCAGCGCTGTCATGGATTGCATCCAAGGTCACAGGATTCAGTCACAGGAATTGATTACTGATATTTACAACTCAACAAATTGCTTTAAGCACGGGTGACATCATGCCCTGCACTGTTTACCAGAGGAACTACATACAGTGAAGCTGTAAAATAGCTCAGCAGTCCATGATAGCATAATGAAGCTGGTGCGATGCTCAGCTAGAATGAAGTAGGATTCCACTCTTTGTGTCTGATGTTTTGTATGAAGCTGCAACTGGGTGAACCAAGGGAAGAAAGAAGGGTTGTGTTAGTCAAGCTTACACATTCCTGAGACCTCTGCTGACTAACATCTACAGCAGTCCCTTTCATTCAAATGTGAGATTAGAGAAAGCTGCTTTCTATTTAATGCATTTACTTGTACTTTAATTAAGAATCATTTCAAAAAGCAAGGTCCTACTTGTATCAGTTGCAAGAGCTTGAAGAGAATCCCCTGAGCACAGCAGCAGACAGAACAGAATGCTGTGGCCAGGTCAGCTCTAGCCTGTGTTCTGAGACGTTCTTTTTAGCAGACAGTCACGGACACTTGGACTGAAACTTTGTTTTTAAGTTTTAACTGAGTGGAACATGTCAGTGCAGACGGACACCAGGGAAACCTAATCCAGAAGCCATTAGAGACTGATGAATGTCCATGAAGACAAACAGCTGGAGGAGAAAACTCCTCACCTGCCCTGATGGGGGTATGTAATGGCATAGTTCCATTGAAATCTGGAGGTAGCAGCACTCCCAGACTCTGCAGACAACAGAGAGAGGAGCCGGCTTTGGCTCCAGCCCTGCCTGATGGCCAAAAGAGCGCTCACTCCTGTCATGCCCGTGTGTGCTCCATCTCACACTGCCCGCTGTCCCTGGCGCCGTTCAGCTCCTCTGCAGGCCAAGCCATGAACTGTGCCCCCAAACCCCACTGAGCTCCCAAGGGGAAGAGCTCCTCAAGCCCCAGCCTTCTTCCTCAGTAGTGCAAAGGTTTTCACTCTAAAGAGCGCAGGCTTCTGATCGCCAAAGGAGGCAAATCCCCTTTCGCGTAATTTCATGTACTTCAAGGTCCTTGTGGACTTTGACCAACTGCTTTGTACAGACTTTTTCCTCCCAGTTGGAGTCTGTCATTTTCTAATGCATTACATTACATAGTAAATTGAATGTGGGTTTGCTGGGATTTTTTTTTTGCTAACCTTTATGAATCCTCTTGAGTGATCTGTGGATGGGATCAGCAAACAAATTTTGTTCTAGCTCTCCAAAACCTGACACATGAATTGATTTCAGCAGGACACATTAAGTGAATGATGGATCTCTGCCAAGAGGGCATGTAGGATTCTACAAGGGGGAGGGGAAGAAGAAGGAGACTTTGCTTTCTCCCTTTTTTCTCCTCCTTAGCCACTCTTGATAAGAAAGGGCAAAAGCACTTAAATTCATTGTTCTCAAAGGAAATTGCTTTGCTTTTCTCCTCTCTCAGAAGTCCTTTTTCTTCTGGGTTTATCCTGTTGTTGCCTTCCTCATCCTTACAGCAAAACGAGGCGCACTGTCTGCTCACTGCCAGAGCCACGGCCATGGTAGCACTGCTCCACTGCGGTGCTGGCTTCATGTGGGCTCCGCTACCCAGCCGCCTCGGCACTGCCAGCGCTCTGTTTGCTTCCCAAGGCTCAGCTGACAGCTTCTCAAGCACATGGAGGCTGGCAAGACGAGCAGGCTGTTGTAATAGATGACAGGAAGATCACAAGCTTGAGGGAGCTTGTTCCTCACCATTCACAGCTCTCCTGAGAAGTTTCCAAGGCTGTGGTTGTAGCCCTGCTCTGTATGCTGTGCCAGAGCTTCTGATGCTAATTTGTTGGCACTGCAAACTCCCACTGCAAGCGATAGATCCCATGACCTTCTTCAGTTACAGATAACAGAAACTACAGTTATATTTAAGTGGCATATTGGTTAACCTCAGTGTCTTGCAATACTTTTCTTTGACTCAATTTCTATCATTAATAAAGGGTTTTGTTACAAAGGCACCTTGGAGTCCCTTGCAGGGAAATCTAGCCAACAAGCTCTTTCTTGTGAGCAGTTTTCTGCCCTGAACGTCCGTTTTAGCCAGGTCATGCATTACAAATGCTCTGAAACACCAGCAGCAATGAAGACATTAACGCCGCATTAGGACAGGTATTCTGGCAAAATGCTTTCAGAATTAGGTGCACTCTGAAGTAATTATTATTGCTGCCATCACTCTCAAATCTTCTGAAAGGATTTGTCAGAATCACCACATAACATCTAGGCAGGCTCAACACATCCAGCAGGACTATTGGGTAAATAAGGAGCACTAAGGAGCTAATGGGACTGGGGGCATGATTTCAGTCTTTGAAAACATGAGACACACCTACCTTGTTAAGAAAAGCATGTTAAAAGTCACATCCAGTCTTGTGTTTTGGGGGTGTTGAGTTGCATTTTCTCACACACATGTACACACATTTCAGCAGTCAGTGCCTGACAACAGAAAACCTTTGCCACAACCCTTGAAAACTCATTGCTGTCAATCATTAGCGTGAACACGCTGGCTGCTCCTCCCTGCATTATGGAGCATGTAGCAGCTCTGTGCAAAAACATCTTAGGAACCCACATCATGAAGCAGTAACCAGCGACCACGGGTCAGGATGCGCATTACATATACATTCCTTCTGTATTGCTGTGAAGGGAGCATGAATGCCCAGTGATGCCCAAGCCCCCCTGAGACCTGTCCCAGGGGATGGATGCCAGCACTTCTGCTCCTGGGAGCAGAAGAAGACACTGAAAACCAAACTGCCTGAGATTCTAGAAGCAGCAATAGAGCCAACACAGAGATAGAACTCCCAGCCTTCCTGGAAAGACCTGGACTCCTTGTGCTTTGGAGCTCTTCCACTCTTAAAGCCAACACACTTCATTCCATTGAAGAATATAATTTTTTTTCTAGCTGAATTAAACCTGCTTTCTTTTTAATATTAATCTAATTAAATAATAAGGGAGCAATGGGGGGGGTCAAAGTTCCAGTTACTAGAAAGAAAGCCCTGTCCCTTTAGTGTATGTTAAAAAGGTGCAGAACTAAATATACCAGACTTTCTTCTGGATACTGGACACTTGGATGACCAAACCCTGCAACACTTTACATTGCAAAAGTCTAGGACACAACATTCTTCAGTACAACTCCCAAAAGCTTATTTCCTATTATCCAAAGCAGATCTACAATACACTGTTTTCATAAGAAAGAAGAATCTCTTCATCTCCTCTCCTTCCTGCAGCAGAGTAGTGACTTTCAGTAATAGAGCAAGGTAGCCATCATAGGCTGTACATAGTGCTTCTGCTTCAGCCCTTGATGTGAAACTGCATGAAGGAGTTAATCCTTATGAGTTCTGCTCTCACTGGCATTTCAGTCTACTTTTTCCATAGATAATTGCTCAGAAATGGTACTTTCAAGAGCAAAACTGGTAGGGTCCATAAAGTGTACTTCTGACCTGAGCTTTATACTTGCATGGCTTCGAAGGAGGGTTGGTTTCAACCAAAAGTGAAAGTCAAAATAGAGTTACACGAATTTTTCTACTTCTCAGAAGATCCAATACCAGAACAGCATATCCAGTAACTCTTAAATTTTACTTCATAGATCTGTATCATAATAGATAAACAAGTCCTATATAATTCACTTTGTTTAAAGACACAGAAGATTTGAACAAATAAAAAACTATTGGAAGGAAGCTTCTTGCTCTAAAAATTAGAGGGCAAAATGAATGGGTGCCGATCCATGCAGACAGACTTCATATACAACTGTGATTTTGATCTATCCGCTTCTATTCTCCATCCAGTACCTCTGTCCTTCACGTGCTAGCTCCTCTTCCTTTACTCTTAAAGGAGTAAGCTTGCTTAAAGAAGACAATTCATTAAGAGAATTTCTACAAGTGTAATTGTTCCTATAGATCTCAAGTAAAGAAGTCCTACAACTTCATCATGTCATAGTAAGTCTGAACATCCAAATATCTTTTAGTCCTTTCAGTCAGGACGTGACATATCTAGAACAACATTTAAATCCACACAGCAATGCACCTACACTGCAGCATCGGCACTCTTTAATAAGTGATTCTCCTGGAAAAGATTTTTCTTCTCTTTGTACTTCCAGGAAAACTATTTTTCATCAGCTCAATATAGTTCAGGAAATCATTCTACTTTTAAACATGTTATTTCAGATCGTGCTCTCAATAAACTGGGCACTTGGGTTAAGTAAGACCCATGTGAGGTGAAGTCTATCTTCAGTCCTATGCTACAGAACACAGGGAAGTGCAGAATTGCGGCAGCTTATGAGAGCAGGAACCATCCACTGCGGATGACTTGTCCAACTCACTTTCCCTTTTCTCCCTGTCACTAAAGGTGACAAGCAGGATAGAGAAACCAGTAAGACAGAGAGGTCTTCAAAACTGACCATTTGACAATAGATTAGACAATAGAAAATCAGAGGGTCTTCCCAAATGCTCAGTGCCAAGTGCCACTCCTTTTCTAGACCACAGCAAAGTGTGAGGAAATGGGAGAGACTGAGAGATATCTGCTGGCTTCCATAAACAGTATGCAGTGCAAGACTTGTCCGATGGCAGTCCACTCCGTTATGTGGTGTATGTAATGCCCATAGCTTTTGTAATTTATGCAGCTGCAAACCATACTGCAACAGCTAAGTGCTGCTCTGAAGCAATCCTGGAGCAACTGGCCTCTTGCCTTGGCATTCATGATTCCTGTCAGACCCAACACCTCCTCTCCTATGCACATTTTCCACCCTCTTGAATGCTGAAACACCTTGAGTTCTTTCTAGACAAGCTCCATTTCCTTTCCATAGCAGCCTCAGTATGAAAGTTACCTTCTTGGATTTGATATCAGTAGCATAGTATTTTGGGGTAATTACATTAGATGGATGCCTTCCTTCAGTTTTTGCTTTGGCAATTAAAAAGCATTAACTAACAAACCCAAAGCTCAGTAGTTTTACTGAATGGCTGAATATTTACAAGTATATTGCACTTTAAATTATTCCTCAACTTTCAAGAGTAACTATTACAATGTACATTAATGCATTACATGGAGCCCTTCCCCTGTATTAGATTCTAATGTAATGAGATCATTTTCTTCCTTCAAGAGTAGTATTCAGATCAAGATAGGAAAGAAAACACATTTTGTCCTTTCTTCTGGGGGTTATTTGGCATAAGTCTGTATTCTATTCTTACAACTGGTGATTAAAGCACAGGTAGCTCAACTCAACTAAGTGGACTGAAATCACATACAAGTTTGAACACAAGGAACACAAACAAGTGACGCTTTGCTACATTTAATGATGCAACAATGGAAAAATCAATCCCAAAACCCCAGATTCTTGCAAAACCCATGGCATTAAAGACATTACAATGGGAGGCACTGAGGTGTGTGTTAGTCAGAACAGATGAATTCGCAGTCAAATGCCATTACATAGTAATTGTACTACTTAGGTTTGCATTTTGTGAAGGCCTATTATTTCATGGTTCAGAGCACACTGTCTCATTCTGTCAGATATAAAACATTACAAATAGCATTTGCAGGCTGGGCGTTTAAGTTTTTAAATGAAGGTTCACTACTGAGCAAGTAAAATGAAGATTTGAACACCGTTGGAGAGAGTAGAAACAAGTACAGTACAACTACAATCAACTGACTCTAGCTATTAGACTACTCATTCAGGTTATAGAATTCTTTAGTAGAAAGACACTCCCTGAAAACAAACTCTCCTCCTCAGTGGAATGCACTAATGTGAGACTGCATGGGAAAACTACCAGTATTCTCCATGATGGCTAAGGTCATGCCTGCTGAGCACTGAAGAACAGTCAAGAGCAAGGACCAGGCTTTCATTCTGCAAGACCCTTGTTTTCACCTAAACATGGCATAGCAATTGCTGGCAAGAGACTTGAAGTAGCCCACTTTATTCTGCATGTCCTGTCATACAGATGTGCCATAGTCTTATTTTCTAATCAATGCACAGTGATCTGGACAGTGCTCTGGAATGATGTAGACACACATATTTGATACAGACTCATACTGAAGCCTAAAAACCTCTCATTTAACTCTCCTTCTGTGCTCGTGAGTTCAATTGTAGCAGCCAAAATATTCAAACAACATCAGAAGCTCTTTGAGTTTTCCAGCCTGATTTCTGCAGACCAAGTTGGCACAGTCATCATCTTACGATTATCATCTGTCTTGAAACTGAATCTTCTGAGCCATTTCAGCACCAATTCTGAGGCTGTGCTTTGAAACGCAGATAAAGTCCTTGACTAATGCTGCTGTGAACTAAAGTAAATTCAGATTCTGTCAGGGTGTTTTGAAATGCAGGATTTGACTCAGAACAGATTATCTTCCAACATTTAAACATTTCAGCCTTTTCTTGGATTTAATTGTCTTTCATTTGCTGTGATTTAATCCAGGAACAGTTAATGACTGGCTCCTTTCGAACTGCCCCTTCTGATGGCTTCTTTGCCATATCACTCCCTATTCACTCTGTCACTTGCGAAACCATTAAAAATGTCTTTTGATCTCCCTGGCCACATGCATTTCAATAACAGGGACCTCCTTCTGCTTGTTCCCCACGCTGCATCTTACACCCAGACTTAAGCTGGTTTGCAGTAAAGAAAGAAGATTGTTAGGGACAGGAGGAATGGATTCTGACTTCACAGATCACACTGACAATTTGGAGTTCCAGCAGAGAGAAAAAATCTTTAGAGTTTGTGACAAAACAGAGTTTTGTTTCTTGCATTTCATGGGCTGGATGGGTTGCCACCATTCTCAAATTCCTTACAAATTCTTTAAATATCTTCAGATTTTCCCCACAGCACATCCTGACTGGTTATGTTGAAGTCTTCAACCAATAATGAGTAACTCTGTCAAATCACAATAGCATCTGAGGTATATCCAAGATGTTACTTACAGTCTCCATGGAATTACTCTGTTGGTTTGTCACTTCTGACTTGTCACCGTTTAAGGCCAAATTGAAGCATGAAGACTAAGTGAGGTTGGATACCAAAACACTCTAATCACAGGTATGCATGGTTTTCTCAATTATACTACTTCCCTTTCCCTGGGAGAGGTAATGTGGTTCAGAAAGAGGGTCTGGCAGGTCAGTGTAGCGGTACTAGCAGTCCTGGTGCAGGGTTACCTCACATTCTCCCTGTTCTCTTGGTGCTGAATCACCCCAAATCACAGTGCGAGATGTTTGGGTCCCTTCAGATTAACTCAGATTCTCCCTCTTTTCTGGGTTTCCTCTGAACTTTCTCTCCTGACATCTTTGTGCCCCTCATCCCTGAGTCTTCCTAAAAATTCTGCTGTTTCCCTACTTAGAGGATAGGGCAGAGAATACCTCTTTGGGGACTGATGTATTCAAATCATGCTGCTGTATTCTAACCTGCTGTTGTCACTGTTATTCACAGTCTGCTTGGTCAGAAGACTTCTGGACAGGCTTGCATTTCCCCATGATACTGTTTGTATGGTTTGACTGTATGCTCGAGCGCACAAACACTAATCAAGGTTCATTCTATCTGGGACTAGGCATTGGTTGTATTTTGTATACTTCCATTAAAACACCCATGGAAGTGGATAAATAAATGTTGTCAGTAAAGAATATATGTATTAAATATAAGTACTTATATATTCATAAAATAACACATGTTCTCTAACATGAGTGATGTATGAAGCCTTAGATTTAAGTACTGTGTTTCATGAAACCTACAGAAGCATGCATATGGTGCTCAGGGACTGAATGCTGATGACTAGAAGGGAAGTGCTCACACCAGACAAAACAAGGAAGTCCCACAGAAAACACATTCACTCTGTCTGCAGAGTCCCATGTGTCGCAATTTCTCTGAAGCTGATTGCAAGTCATGACTGAAATCAAAGTTAATGTGCTGAGCTGCTTTTGCCATGGATTCACAACCCATGCATGAGTGATACCGACCTGTTCAGAGCCCTTCATGGGAGCAGTTGTTTAACTGACTCACATTTGTAGAAACTTCAAAAGGTTCTTGCAACTTAAGGAAATCTTATTATGATTGGGGAAAATTCCTGTCCTTTCTCCTCACAGTGGGAGCCAGAAAACCAGGATGCTTTTAATTCCTCCAATTTAAAGGAGTTTGAGAGGTGCTTTGAAATCAGAAATGTATTTCCTCTTCCTGTCTCAATTTCCATTACTCTGAATGGCCAACGCTACTCCAAAAATGTTTTCTATTTAACAGAAAAATTAACAGCAAAGAGATCAAACACAGAATTTCAGAACTCAGAGTGTGGTTTTTTTTGGTTTCCTCACCAGTTGCTTCTGTGCCAGTGAAAAGAAAGGAATTGGGGCCATCATGTTCTGAAGAAAGCCCAAACCACACCAATCTTGCAGGTGTATGCATATGGGAAAGGAGAAGGAACATATGAGAGGAAACATGATTCTCATTCCTTCTTGGGGTAAACCCAAGAATGTTTCCTTCCCTGTGTGTGACAGCACACAGCCTTGGTGAACACAGTGACTCTCCCATGAACCTAGTCCTTCCGCAGCCCCTCTGCTGTCCCGACCACATGGTTATTCAGAGTTGAACAAAGCAGAAAAATCTTTTGGAACCTCAGTTTATGTTAGTTTTCCCCAATCCTGTACAACCCAGTGGAATGTAAGGTAGGTACATCTGAGCTCTGTAGAGGACCTGACTGCCTCCAGCACACTGCTGTCTCAGGCACAGCCCTCAGTCCACCAGCCGTGCTGTTTGCTGGGGCCAAGACCTCAGTCCCCAAAGGAGCTCTCATTCCTGGCATATTTAAGGGAAGCAATTCCAACACTTAACAGAAGCAGAACCAACAGTTGGTTGTTTCTCCTCTTTTCTTCTACCAACAGGTCACTTTGAGCTGAATTAAAATGGGGCTTGTCATGAGAAATAGCCACTTTTGCTCTGCAGCCTCTAATTACTCAAAGCCATTAATAAGCTCTTGGAGAATGGAAAAGCTGCAGTGTTATTTTTATTTCTCTTTTCCCTTGCTGGTAACCTACACAGCATCTGAGGCACTCTCTTTGTGCACACTGAGCTGGATCTGTAAAACAAAGTCTGTACAACATACTCCATCTAACGAAGCTGTTTGAGGTAAATAGCCCCCTGACATCCTTTGAGATTTTCTCTCCTCTTATTTCTTCTCCCTTTTAATTCCATCTCAGCAATTGCCAGTGCGCTGGATGAATGCAAGGCCTTTCCTCTTCAGAAGCTGATTGTAGCAAGACATAGATTGCCACCCCTTTCGAAGAAAAATGCCACTTGACAGCTCTTTGGAATGAAGGGGGAGTTACGTGCAGGGGTGACACTGGCAGAAAGAGTTGGCTCTCCCTGTTTCTTCAAACTGCATAATGAATGAAATGGTGAACAGAAGAGAGGATGTAGGGCTGGCAACACGTATTAGTTGAAGGGCTTTTTGAAGCCATCTGTCCACCAGCTTTAGCCACTACTGAATGAAAATTGGTTCTGAAAGCAAAAAGGACAGACACTCTAATCTTCCAGCTCTTCATCCTCCACTGCAAGTCTAGCAAAGGCACTCCAATGCTCAGGGGAGGAGTCCTCAGCTAAGGCAGGACTGCTCTGCAGTCATGGTAAATGGTTATACTGACAGTACTTATATCAGTTAGCAGCATTTATAAATGCGAAGTGCCAGTAAGGACTAAAACAATCAAAGTCAGCTGGATAAAAATCAGCTGCCTAAAAACCAGCTACCCCTCATATGCACCTCAGTGTGAATCAACAGAAATCAAACAAAAGAGAGCTTCAGCCTCTTTTAAAAACTAACCCAGAGCACCAGTCACAAGTCCTGACTTTCAGCCCCTCTCTTTAATCACTGAACCAAAACTGCCCTTTTATGGCTGACGCTGCTGATGGTAGTTTTGGAGGTACCATTCTTAATGATTTATGTTACCTCTACTTCTGCACAGACTGAAGGATAGAAAAAACCCCATGTTGTGGGGATAATTTGTGGTATTTACTTTTCACACGACTTGGACCGAATAAAAAGCTTCCAAGTTGGTCAGTGCAAACCTGAGATTTGCTACAGGCACTCAAACATTTTACTACCAAACAGGAATACAAACTGCAGACTTCACTCTCTACCATCACAGTTGTGAGCAAACAGTAAGAAACAGAGATCATTTCACACACAACAGAAGACTCTGATGAAAGCCATCATACTTGAGATCCGCTTCCTACCCAATACAGCACTGTTGATTCAACACAAGCACAAAGGAGAATGAATCCACGTTTAAGCACTCACCCTGTATTACCAAATGTGGGAAAATGACGTGTTAATTTATGCAACAGGATCTGAAGAGCAATGTAAAAGGAAAGAAAACCATCCAGGCAAATGTCTTGGGTGCGCCCTGGCCTACTGGATCCGTGCACCTGGCAAATCAGCAAACTAAAGCAAACAAATGTGGGAAGTAAGTTCATGTTTCTGAAGAAAAGAAAATAAGACAATTTCCCTCGCCCCCATTCGAAGTTTGCATTATTGTACTTTCCCAGGGCTATTCCATGTTAGTTGTTACCATCATTCACAGCCGTTGTTTAGACAGCTTGAGCAGTGGCAACAGAAGTGAAGTAGATATTTATGCAGTTGAAACTGTAGCATAGAAGTGCATCTTTGGTCCTCATTTCAGCAGGAAGAGGTTATACAGAGAGAGTTAAGCCACATATAATATTAAGAGAAAAATAAGTCCTTGAAATCTTTGCCCCCAGAATGCTGAGTTAAGACTGAGCGTTCTCTCAGTGGCACCTCACTGTTTAGGTTGCAAGATTTGCCATCTGGAGCCCAAAGACCTCACGCAGAATAACAGCCTGGAGAAAAGGCTGTGGGGCTTCAGCCCTACCAACAGAATACTTTGCAATCAGCTTGCAAAGGGCCTATTTGTTAATTAAAACGTGTATGCGTGTGTGGCAAGAAGGAGCAAGGTGACATTGGACATGTTTGCGCTCCTCTGTTGGAAAAGCAGTGAGAACCTGTGTGTAAATGATGTACCTGCAGGTCAGCTCTGGGACTCAGGACCTGGGAGCCACCCTCAGGGACCAACATGGTCCCAACACAGGGGGTGTGCAAGCCAGAGGCAAGGCTGGTAGGAACCCCAAGGGAATCAAAAGTGGGACTCTGGTGAAAGACCATCTTATATCCCAGGGCTTGGAAGGCTGTGCTAAGCGCCCTGGCAAACCTGAGTCCAGGCTTGTAGAAGAGCACAAAAAGAGAGAAGAAACAGTAGATCTTTGGAGACCTAGTGCTAGGGAGGGAACTGCAGAGCTGTGCAGCTCAGGGTGCAGCAAACAGGAACAGCTAACAGCCAGCAGCTTGCTATTATCATTGCTACGTGTATTGCCAATGGTAAAAATATTTATCTGCCAAGCACAGATCTGTTGAAGAGCTTAGTCCTCTGCTGTATTCAGAGCACCTCATAATCACCAGCCTTTTCAAAACAGTACGTTGCAGAAAAAGAAAGGAAAAATCCTGAAGGTACTGCCAATTCCATCAGTGAAATGTTAATGTGTGTGTAGTAGACTGTAATTTACCACTGGGCAAAAATGGTCACTCTGACTTGTGTACTGCTTTCTCCCCTGCATTTAATTTAAGCAGGGCTGGACAGAACAGGTTAAAGCATAATATAATGAAAGACAGAGGATGTGCTTTGTCCAAATGGAAATGGAACTTGAACGGGCATATAAAATACAATGTGTATTCTTGTTTATGTGAAACGGGTATCTACAGGCTGAAATGACTGAAAAGTATCCATATAGGTCTATTAAAACTGGAAAGAGAGAGGCAATTTGAAAAATAACTATTTTATCTGCTAGCAAGCTGATAAGGGAAGTGATGTGACTGAATGTTGTTTTTGTTTAAAAGCAATCAAAAAGATAAGAACCAGAATCCTTGCAGAGATGTGTGGCCAGGCTCCATTACTAGCTGGACACAACTTACAAAACCCAACCCCTAACTAAAATGGCAAATTACTTACTTGGCAAATACAGAAACATAGCCCTGGCTTGTGCCAGCTCCCAGACCCAGCTCCACTGAGGCACCTGAACAAAGGCCTTTCATAGGCAGTGTAATTTAGGCTCCCCGAGTTAGTCAGGATGCTCAGGTGTATAGAGGGGCCTCACGGAGCACCAGACAGAGACAAATTCATATGGAGTAAGTGAAGCACTTTGCTGGCATGTGGACATGGGTTCCGGAGGCTATTCCCAACACAGAAGACAATCACTGGCAGGTAATAAAGAAGGCATTTATGCGATATGTCAGCGGTTAGTGCAAAGCTTTAAAGAAATGAGATCATGTGGCAAGATAGCATTCTCTGCTTTTCCCCGGGGGAAGGAGCATTACTGTTATTACTATAAGCCATTGTTACCGCTACTTCTTTGAAATAAAAGGTGCCACAGGATCGTCAGCTGATACTTGTGCGATCGCAGCTATCATAAACTGCGGTTTCCAGAGTGTTCATCTCCAGTTACACTCTGTAGCTACCACACAAGTATGCAGCACAGACAGACAGCTCCCCAGCAGGACAAACCTCCAACAACCTGCCAGTGAGACCACATCCCCCAGACATGGCTTTACCCTGAGCTTGCACAGGGTAACCAAAGTAAGAGCAGGTTGATACAAGTTCCACTTGACCTCTTGGCTTAGACAGTGGAGCTGTAGCAATTCATCCCAAGAAGGCCAAGAGAGACAACAATTACCCACTTCTTCATGTTCCGCTCACCAGACCTCATAAGACTAATTTTCCGTTTATTTTCTGTATTTCATGTAGAGAAAAATCACGCTAAAATAACCTTCCATTTAAAATGCGAAGCTAATGGCTTGTTGTGATGGGCATGACAGGTGCAGTTGGGATTCCGTTAAGATAAAATATCTTGGGCAAAACAGCCTTATTCCAATTTCTTATTACATGGAGAAAACATCATTTAATGAAAGATGTAAATATTGAGACACCTGAATTTATTTGAAATTTCAAATTCATTTTTATGGTGTCCATAAACCAGCAATTTTTCCTTAGAAAATCACAGCCATAGTATTCCTTTTTTTAAACTTTAAATGAAATACATATATCACAACTGTACTATAAAAATTAAACTAACAGATAACTGAAGAACAGGTGAGCACCTTCTGAGACTGAACTGCTCTGTGTCTATTCAAATGCTGGTTAAACCACTAAACACCGGGTGTCAAAAGCTAAGCCTGTCAGTACACCATACAATAGTCACTCCAGCTATGGTTTAATTATATCCAACTAATGGTAAGATGGCTTAACCATGCTAAAAAGCATCAACCAAATTAAACAAAACAGAGTGAATGTTTCCATCTAACTATCAATGCTTTTGTGACTCTCATTTTTATCGGTGGCAACTAAGTTACATCATTTACTGGATAGGAAAGTTTTTGCCCATGGATTCCAGGTGGTGAATCAATGAAGTAGGAGTAAGGTACACTAGATGGAACTACATTTACAAACTGGGAAAAGCATGCTACTTATTTTCAACATAAGCATATAGAATTGAAGTAACTGAGTATATAACAGCATCAGAGCTATACAATATCATCAGAACACAGTTCATTAAAAGGAAGTTTTCCCCAAGATCCCCTGGAAAATTCGGTAAGAGTTTATATTTGGTTCCTAAAATTCTTCTGCAAAGACATTTCCAAAATCCTCCTTGATGACCACCTAGCTAGCTGCCAGGGCTGCTCCCAGTGTCACTAAGAATATCCAGGACCTCCTCAACTACAACAACTTCATACCTTCACCTGTGAAAGTCAAACACGGAATAAAGGCAATATGCAGTCAGTGTTTCATTTCTATTCAAAATACTCCCTTGTTGCCCTGAATTTTGGATCTACATGAGAGATGAGCAAAGAACATCCTACTGTCCAACAGCTACTGAGCCAATTTCCTTACTTTCCAGGGAGCAATCTGTTGCATGTGCAAGAATATTTCATGCAATATGAGATCCTACGCCTGACTGTTGAGCACAGTGGCCCCAAATGAACTAAAGCTGCAGAGGAGGACTAAACCATCTATTTCCATCTGCTTATATGTTGCAAACTATTCCATACAATAACACTCCATAGAATAAGTCAACAGACTTTTATGTATATTGTAACACATTTTTCTAAGCACCCATGGAGACAGATTCCTCTCAGGACAGTTTAAAAATCCTAAGTCAGGTGTAAGTATATGGAAGGACTGAGTTGAACAGCTAGAGACATGTTTATGCCACACTTATGATTAACAGTGCAAACGTTCTCAGTATAAATGTACCTCTCAAATATTTTCAAAGTGGAATTTTATTACCAGTCTCTCTGTAGAAGGGACTGGGAAGAGGGTCCTAGAAGAAGATAGACTGAGCTGCTTGTACTTGTTATGTGTTTCCCAAACCAAGGTGCAAAGGGACTTACTGAAGAAACAGTCAAGTTGTGGATGGAAAGCAACACTGATGGTGGGTCAAAAAGATAAGTTTGGTTGATCACTTCAGTTGTTACATTACTAACTTGAAATTGAAGTGCTGGAGAAGATTACAGTATAATGGAAACACTTCAAAGCAAAAGGAAATTTAAGTGCATCCCCCTGAGAAGGAGGTAGGGAACAGGGGAAATATAAAGTATGAACAAAAGTATGCAGGAAGAGACTGAATCCGCTGAGACTTGTGGAGTTATGTAGAACATGAAATGGATAAGGAAGTTGAGACAGTAAAAAGCCAGGGGTCAACAGATACACCAGCACAGTAAGGCTGTAATGTTGGATCCTGCAGGGGGAGCATTTACAAGAGCCAAAAAATGGACTGTGAGTGAGGGATGGATCTGGCTGACCGGGGGTGGGACTGTCGCAGCAGACAACTGGGAAAGTTTCAGGAGCAAGAAAACCTCCCTACCTTGGACAGAGGAAAGGAAGCAATCAGCAAAGCTAACTCCTTCGGACAGCATAGCAGTGAAGGAAGAAGATGCTGGAGATAAAGCAGAGTTGGTGAGATAGGTTGTGAGAGGTGCAAAGGCAATGACGTAAAACTCCATAGCAGTAAGAGAAGTGTAAGCACAAGCCAAGAACAGTTCTCCAACTGGTGGGAGGAAAGAAAGTTCAAAATGAACTAACAGGAAAACTAGTGAGATCTGCAATCCAAACCAAACACTCTCTTTCCTTCTTACACTGTCCTAATTTACAATTCTATTATATTCCTTAGCAAATTTCAGGCTGCTTAATTTTGTTCATAGCATTTTTAAAACACTGGTAGAAGCATACAATATCTATGACATGAGAGGTTTTGACTGTACATTTTTCCTTAGGTGTAGGGTGAGGCTCAGTACAGTCCTCACAGAGTTTGTACACAATGGGTTAATGACCTAGATGATGTTCATTCCTCTTACTATCCTATCTATTAATTTGGGGGTTCTGCCACCATCCGTGTGTACTCCATATCCACAATAACTTCAACAGCTTAATGGACACCCAGATATGCAAAGTGATGCTATAGATTAATGTTTATTTTGAAAAGCAATGCATTTCAGTGCACAGAAAACTTATATCTCTCTTCTCTGAAAAACACTGCGGGTCCCTTCAGGCAGCTCATAAAATTAAGCAAGCCAGTGGGATTTGGGATTTTATTTCTAGCTTGTACTTAGCAACCAGATTGCTCTGCAAGCTTGAGCAGGAGATCCAGATTTTGTCCCCATTTACACATATGCAAAGGGCAGCAGATGGGAAGAGTGAAGCAGCACAAGCTGAGCTGGTGGCAAAGCTGACCACCAAGTGTCATGTACCAACCCAGGAACAATCCAGAATGGCAGAGCACAGGTTGTGTATACTGAGGCAGCAGGTAAGTACAAATAACACATAATTGCTCCCAGTACACAGGGCTATCACAGTGTGGGTTTACTGACTCCTTCAAGCAATAACTACTTTAAATCATGTGTTTCAAATAAGAAGCCTCTTGGGTTGATGGCTGGTCTCAAACAAGCCAACCTCTATTTTCAACAAGAAAGACCTATGACAAAGGAGAGAGCATAAAGGCTGTGAAAAGAAAGACAACCTGTAAATAAATGTAGTTTAGAGGCAAGGTGTAAAGAGCCATACACTGTCAGATACACGTGTGAGAAGTCCAGTGACTGAGAGAAGCATTATAAGCATCCAAGAGGATGCTGGTTGAATGCAATTATCTTCCAAAGAAAGATTATTAAGATAACGAGGGCACATCTTACACATGTGACAGTGTGCAGACAAGATTGATCGAAACAGCCTTCCAGTACCTGAAGGGGCCTACAAGGTTGCTGGAGAGGGACTCTTCATCAGGGACTGTAGTGAGAGGGCAAGGGGAGATGGGTTCAAACTGAAACAGGAGAACTTCAGGTTGGATATAAGGAAGAAGTTCTTCCCTGTGAGGGTGGTGAGGCCCTGGCACATGGTGCCCAGAGAAGTGGCAAATGCTCCAACTCTGACAGCGTTCAAGGCCAGGCTGGACAGAGCCTTGGGTGGCATGGTCTAGGGTGAGGTGTCCCTGCTCATGGTAGGGGCTTGGAACTGGATGATCTTAAGGTCCTTTCCAACCCAAATCATTCCATGATTCTATGGTATACGACAAAATTGCCAGTAGCTCAGAAAAGTATATTTTGCCAGTTTCACACACCAGTTAGCACAAAACAGACATTACAAAGGCACCATGTAAGCTCTGCAGAAAGCTAACATTGGTCTCATCCAACATCAGTCCTGATAGTAGGATGATAAAAGAATTGTTTCATGGCACAACCCTATGGCTATGTTTCAAGGGCCAGTGTTGCTATAGTCCTCCAAGTTACCTGTCTTTCTGCTTTGGAATTTTTCTTTGTTAAAACAGCAGGGGCTGACACAGTCTTTTCTGACAGAAACTAACTGCAGTCTCAAAGATAGTGGGAAGCTAACATGGACTCCAATGTGGGAGACTCCTCCTCATCTCCTACAGCAGAGTAACTGACCTTGGTTTTCATTATGTTTTCAGCCTGGGATATATAACTCACTTTGTGGTTAATTATCTTGCACTGGAGTCCACGACAGTGGTTTGATTGTGGAGCTGTTGTGGGTATAACCAGATCCATTAGAGTCTCACTGAGTATGGGAGCAAAACTAAGCTCAAGAATTTACCAGCTCAGTCAGTGTAATTACTGTCAGCATTAGGCAGGCAGGTATGGAAGCAGGAAGAGAAAGATCTTTTTTTTGCTTCCCTGGAAAGTGCCTGGTTACAAATGGATGGCAGTGCTAAGGTGAGAACAACCTGAATTCCTGTGAAAGGAGATAGGATCTTGTAGGTTCCCAGTCTTCAGTCTTTCCTTCATGTTTGCAACTTAGTGAATACCTAAGGTAACCTGCAAGTTATTAGTGAACAGTTTAAGAGCTGGGTTTTGGGGGTCCTTTTGAAAAGGTGGATAGTTAAGGATGAGTTGTTTCAGGAAAGTGAAGAGAAATAATAGGAAAAGTGGTAAGAAGCAGCAAAGGATGCAATGGAAAGAACTGAAAAGTATTTATGAAGCAGGAATTGCAACACTGAAGGCAAGTCTTGGCATAGAAGTCGTAACAATTAGAGATAATTCTAACTGCATTTCAGATGCACTGAAAACAGCCTTGCAGTTTCACATACATATTAGATAGGGTTGAAGTACAGTTCCCTGCAGAAAAGAAGCAATGTCTGCTGAATGGCAGGTTCCTTTGGCAAGCATCCTTAGCCATCACCTGGGCAGCATTCAGAGGACCCAGGCAGAAGTTGCCCATTTCTACTGCAAAGTTGCATCATGGTACTGCTGCTTGATAGAACTAAGTAGACATGCTGCAGCCATGGTGGCAGGCAGCCCTGGGGTGGCAGCTCTGAGGCCCTTACCCCTCCACAGGCATCACTTGCTCTAGGAGGAGTTTCCCCTGAGGTCAGAAATGGTCCTGCTGGAGCTGAAGCTGGAGCGGGGTGAGGAGCTGTCCATGGCGGAGGCAGGAGCGCTGCCTGCGCCCAGAGCTATGGACTTAGCTCCTGTCCCCAGCAACACCCCACTGTTTCCTCAAGTGCACAGAGTAACCCCCACAGGTTTCTGATAGGAAAGAAGCTGCTGGTTTCACCCTGTAGTTCCCAATGAGAACAGCTGTCCTTCAAGGTCCTTCAGTACCAGCACACAGTCTCTTGTATAACCCAGAAAGTGAATGGCTTCTGAAAACAATCAGGATGATCATGCTGCTGTGAGGTGTTGCTGTTATTAAAGACTATAAAAGTTCAAAATACATATTGCCTTAAAAAAACCAATAAATCACCTTTTCGCAGTGAAATATTTGCCAGCCACAGCATAGTCTCCAGACTCTCTTTAAAGAAAAGTGACAGAATATGATGGCTATTTATTCTCCAGCAGATGTGTAGAAACCAAAACCAGCTTGGGCACATGCCACTCTGACAGCAGAATTTCCCACATTACTTTTGTGCCACTATTCCCAATGGTTTGCAATCTTAGCAACTGGGGCGGGAGGGAGGAGAGGAAAGGCTGCACAAATCTTACCTTTCACTAATTTTTTCTACAGCAAGTGCTGAGCTATCATGGGGACAGTGGACTTTCTGGTCCTTGACCTCCTGTCTCCTTGTGTTAGAGGGACTTACATCTCAGCTGTATGTACTTGTCTGCACTGTTATGAAACATCCCTGTTATAAAGTTTCCATCTGCGAGAAGTTAGTATTAGGCAAGTATAATTTTATTGCTAGCATTTGTACCAAAGTGATATCTGTACAAAAGGTTTCACATTGTGAGCTGGAGATGTGCAGCTCCTGAACAAATTTCACCTCATCTTTTCCAGCAGGACTCTGCACTGCTCATCTAAGAGCTATTGAGAGCATCGTCAACATGCGGGCAGCTCCCACAGAGCCACAGTTCCTGTCTCCTAGGAGATCCAATCCCTTATTTCCTAGTACCTCTGTTTTCCTCTGCAGCCTCAGAAGGATTCATTCAATGCTGTTCTGTGCATACTTTGAATATTCGGTTTGCAACAGCTTTATCGAGCTGATAAAGCTCCTCAGCATTGAAGCACTTGTCCAGGTTCACTTGGAATTTACTTGAAGTATAAAAAACAATAATTTGTACAAACATGAACTGCGCCAGGATAAATATTTGCCCATATTTGGTAAATGTTCATATATATAATTTCTGAAAAGCTCCTCTTACTGTGGCAATTTCGAGGTTTTAAAAAGAGAAAAAGATCCCTCCTCTGTTTGTTCGCACTGTTGCAGGAAATCAGCTGTTAAGCAAACTTTTAAAGAAAAAGTATTAACAAAGCATGCTTTGCCAGTTCACTTCGTTCTGAATGAACTTGACAAATTTTGAAAGCAGCCATCTCTGGAGTTTGACCAGTTTCAGAGCTCTGAGGAAAGCTGCCTTTGCTATTTGAATTGTAAAGATTGGCCAGGGTCTTCTGTTAGCTGCCTTGTTCTGCAGGCTGTCTTTGAATCCTCTTAGGGAAGTCAGGGATACCCCCAAACAATAGCATTAAAATCTGTCTTTAGGACTGGCAAAGCATTCAAAGTTCTGTCTAGCTGCTTAGCATAGACTGTGCTAGGCCTCAAGAAGAGAATAGACCCCTAAAGAGGCAATAATTTTCAGATTGTTGTGTACAATGCAGTGATAAAGCTCCCTGTCACATTTTTCTTCCCAGTTACTGAAGTTCCCATTCAGATGAATTGTCACAGCTTCTTCAATCCAAACAAGCACCCTTCCGGCCTTGTTTGCATTAAAATGTGATAAAACTAAAGGTGACTTTAGCACAGCTGTGCAGAAAAGTGGATTAGGTCAAAGTGACAGCGTTTGTTAGGCCTTGCCACAAAGGTAGTTCAAGATTTGTCCAGAGCGCTAATGTGGGAGAAGCAGAAGGCTCTTAAACCCAGACATTTGTAATAAAGCTACAAACAAAAAATAGCATTTCTTTCATCAGAACGGAGTTTCCCAATGGCACTGGGCCAGCCTGTTGACCTGTTGTCACAGGGAAATCTGGAATGGCACCACCAAACAAAGTGCCTTGTCTTTTCTGTCACTCTTGCCAGGCACCATGCAGCATGGAGTGGTGCTGTCAGCACCCAGCGCCTGGACAGGCGAGGGCAGCGCCTGGAAGGGAGGAAGGAAGAAAGGAAGGAAGGAAGGGAAGCAGGCAGGGCTTTTTTTCCTTATTCCTGGTGAAGCACCACTCTCTCAGCAAAGACAGCATTCCTCACTTCACCATTTTTAAGCTTCCATTTCTAGTCTATTTTAAGAGAAAACCCCTCCGAGGCAAAAGGCCATGGGAAATAGCACCCTTTGCATGCCACCTGCTGGCAAGGTTTTGTATTTGGCCAAGATGGGGGCAGAGCACAATTTTCTCCGTGCCAAGAAACACTATGTCAAAAGGTGGCCGAATCGTCAGTGAAATGTCCCATGTACAAGCGCTTTGAGCTATATGAGTAGGACCAGGAAGAGGCCACCAAAACCTACCTTCACTCCACAATTATGCTATTTATTTCTTCAGTTAATTTATGGTTCCTAATTGTCACAGAGACACCGAGATGTGCCATTAATCTTCCCTGCGCACAAATAAAAACTCTGAAGAAATACACAGGACACTGTTGTAAAGCAACAGCATTGTACATGATGCCTTTTTACTAGTTACAGGCAATGGAGAGCTTCCATATTTAGGGGATTTATCCTCAACCTTGATTTTACACGGAGTTGCCATTATTCATACTCCCTGCACTAGTATTACTTCCAGGAAATGTGGCCTCTCAGCAGGGTTGGTCTGCGCCACACAATGCCCCATCCCTGGCAGTGTTCAAGGACAGCTTAGACAGGGTTTGGAGCAACCTGCTCTAGTGGAATGTGTCCCTGCCTGTGGCAGAGGGTTGGAACTGGATGAGCTTTAAGATCCCTTCCAATCTAAACAATTCCATGATTCTATCATGTCGTACAACAAACACAACTCTTCATGGTAGAGATTGGACACTGTACCACTGGGAAATGAGCTGGAGTGCCAGATCAGCAAAAGGTACCAAAGCACCCAGGATTTTGGTGAGCTATACTGGTTTATTTGAAATAGTTTGCTAGAGTGAAGAGCTTCAGAGACTGCTATTTCATATAAACTTAGACAATCCATTGCACCTGCAAGAAAATAGCTGTCTACTGTACCAGCAGGATGAGGTTCCTGCAGTGACAGCAAGCTAACAGCATAGCAAGGAAGTCCAGAAAACCACTCTCTTACAGAGCTGGTATCATCACTAGTCTCTTAGCAAAATGCAGAGGAAACAAAATCCACTCCTGGTTTACAGCAGGGCTTCACAAGCCCTAATGGAGAAAGGAACCTACAAGATAGGTCTGCCTGGGGTGGGGTTGAATTTTTTGGAAATGGTTCAGGAATTCCAAAGGATAGAACCTCAAAACAGAGGGCAAAAATCTCACCTCACTTTGGAAATTATTATAGCCTGGAAGCAAGGGTGTCTGAAGCCTAGCCAGATAAGCCAGCTGACATTTGAACAGCTCTGTAGCTTGGCAGGTGTTCTCACAGCTAACTACATACACAGTGCTAATCCAAAGACATAGAAACCAAGGCTTTCTGGGGTAGCACACAGGAGAAGGGAGCTCAGCACATGGGCCTGCAAAGACCAATTGTGTAAGAAGACCAAGACAGATGAGACAGATTTTAATGACATTGTCCACAGTGTAATATATAAATGTATTTTAAACAGAGATTAACCACAAGACTACCAGTTACTGGAGGACTGCACAACTACTGGTGCGTTTTTCTCTGCATTTGCTACAGTGAAGGTATTTCTTCTACAGAGAATTTGTTAAGCTCTCAAACTTCATGATCCTCTTCCTTCAGTGACATTTACACCCACAGAATAATCAAGACTTGCTCTCTTTTTGTGATTTCGAATGTATTGGGTTTGAGCTCATGCTAAATCACTACTGATAATCATTTATGCTTTTGCCAGCACTAACCAGACAATCCACAAGTGCAAATGCGCACAGGTTATCCTAGCTTTAATCCAGGGCAAACATGCTTACAGCATCTAATTGGTATTTCTTTTTCCTCCTTTGAAATGGAGCTTGGTGAGGTCTCTGAAGATCCCCATGTCCACAGACTGACACAGCACAGCACATAGTCTACATTTGGTGCTGGACCTAAGGAGTCTTTTGATGACTTTACTGAGATGCCCATATCTCTGCTCCTGCAGCTGTCAGAGAGGAGCCTGCTAAGGCAGGAGCTGACAGGCTGCCAACTAGCCAAGCTCCCGGACATGTTCAGCACCATTACTAGGGTGAAGCAGTTTTTCCACAGTGATCCCCCAGTACAAAGCACAGTGCAACCTTTTACTGCATCCCTTTTAGCTCTCAATAGTCAAGTATATAAAGATATTTCAATAGAAATTCATTGAAGCAATACTGCTAGGGCAATAATATAATAGTTTATAAAGGGTTTCAAGCCTCAAACATTTCCTTGGTTTGGAAATGTTAAATCTGGATTAGAAAGGATCAGCATTATTGTTCTCATGTGTTGCATCTTGCAAAGTTCTCTGCTGAGTCATCATTCCTTCACCATTCAGGCTGCCACTGTTACAGCTTCAGTGTCTGTGCTCCACACAAAAAGAACAAACTGTACAAGTATTTATTTTACAGTAAAGAGCACTGGGCTATTATCTTCACTGGCATTTACAAATGGACTTGAAGGTTGGCGTATTCCAATATGCTGAAAGGGTTGAAAGGTAGGGGTGTATACCACTGCATTAAATAATAATAATAGTGATCATAGTCATCATAATGATAGTAATGATCTGTTATCCCCAGTATTCTTCTGGTAGGAAGGCGAGCTCCTGAGTTTTTAAACAGCAGATCAAATAAATGATGTATTTTCTTAATTGTAAAGATGTTGATAAGACATCCCTAAGTTGTATTTAAGGAAGATTTAGAAGTTATAAACTGTATGTTCTCATATATAGAGTCATCTAAAAATAAAATTCCTAATCACTGAGCATAGAAGCATACATGTGTAGAAGGTGTTGGCACTATGCAGATCTGTTAGTGTACTTATACATGGTGTCATGCAGTCATCCTTACTTGCAATGGTGAGAGTTGCATTCTTTCCAAGAAGCACTTCTCAATCCCAAAACATACTCTAAAAGTGTTTGGTGTAATGACTTAAGGAGTTTGTAACACATCATGCCCTTAACAGAGCCTAACGAGATTAAACGCTCTTTGGCTGGGGACAAGTCTTGCAGCTCCTGGTTAGAGGGAGCTTTGCAGGAGACAAGCTGTGGGACGTGGAGCTCCCTTCAAGGGAGCAATGGGCAAGAGCGCTGCCAAGAGAAGCAGCCCGAGGCCTTGCAGACGTGAGGCCTGAACACTGCCAAGTTCATGGAGGCAGAAGCAGCCCATGTTACAACGAGCAAAGGTCCCACTGAACCTGCCGACACCTCCAGTCAGCCCCAGCACCAGCTCCAGAGGGAATGTAGCGCTGCTGTGAGTCCTGCAGGCTCTGCAGTGGCTTTGAGCAGACACCAGGGTCTGCAGGTGCCTGAACCCCACCAGAAAGCTGGTCTGTGCTGAACCCCTCCTAACCTCACAGTTCCCTGGCCACTGCTGTGCCTGGGGCACTCTTGAGAAACTTCTTTGTGCACACAAGTGCCATTTGCTTCAGCATTCACGATGGAGATCTACACACCTCTTCTGCACACAGGATGGAAATATGCCAATATGCACCCACAGAAACTAAGTGCAGGAACATCAGAGTAAGTTCATACATGAACTGCAGTACCTCTTCTGGGAGCTCAGTGAGTAGCTGGTATGGAAGATATCTAAAGGTCAAGCAGTCACCTTTACTCTACTGATAGGAAAGAGATGTTATCCACATCCAGCTGTTCTGATGCTTGCTAGAAACTACTGGGAAGGAAAGAAAGTGAAAGGAACAGAAAAAGAATGAGTAGAACACTGGTAGGTTTTCAGTACGATAACTGAATCAGGCATAGAAAATATTACAAGGATTAAATTGTTCTGTGGAAATAACTCAGTGTTATTGATTTGCTTATCAGCCTGGCCAGGTAGAGGGCCGAGGTGCTAACACCACACAACCACAAGACAAAAAGATGGCCTGCTCTTGAAAAGCTGGGTAGTCTGAACTGACTGGCTTTAACAATGGGCACAAGGATATAGATTCTTCAGCTTCAAAGCCTGATTCTTCACACTTATAATAGTTAATTGAAATTCAGACTCTGCAAGCCCATAAGCATGGTATAATTTCCTTAAACTGAGACTCGCTCCTAAGCCTGACCTTGAATTTTTTTATTGATTAAAAATAATTCTTTTTATGTCACTGTGCACTCCTCACACTCTGAGTACTGGAAAAACTGTAATGACACTCCCAAATATTTTTATCCTTTAGTTTCTTAATTATGACCTTTATGACACTTGTTGGAGGGATTTTCACCTTGCTACAACTGCATTCTCCAAAGCAAGAGAATGAATTGATTGTCTGTGCTGACTCCTGCCTGTCCATGCATGCCCCTGGGTCAGCAGCATGCGCGAACTCTAATCATGCTGAGATGATGTTAGCTTAAGTTTTTCCCAACCTGAAGGCAAATGCCTTCTTCATCAGCAAAGCATACTTTCATTTCAAGGCATCCAAAGTTAAACCTCCAGGCTTTGGATTCAAAGTGAACACATTAAGTGCATAAGAAACAATCTGGTGCAAGAGTTAGAGGATACATGCTATTTAACCTGCAATCAAGGCTTTTCCTTCTGCTTTCTCCTAGGAAAAGGGAAAGGAAGAAATGTGATATACTTTCGCAGACACGATAAACGAAAGCAGTGCAGTTTAGCTTTCTGTTTCAAGAGGTGCATTTTTACAGAGTCAAGTGAGGCAATACTTCACTCTAGAATAAACATGGGGATATTTTACATGCAATTTACTTAAACTTTTCCTTAAGTTGGAAGCTAACACTTTAAAATGTATTTAGTGTTAATGATTCCAGAGCCTAACATATCCTATCTACTGTGTGCAACTTTCTGTGAGTCTCTCAGTGTATCTACTTGCCTCAGAGAGAATACA
>WYDI02022685.1:0-32312 GCA_009867235.2 Psittacus erithacus | reverse complement strand
TGGTGAGCAGTTGTATTCTCTTCCCTTGTTATTTCCCTTATCATTATTATTATTGGTGGCAGCAGCAGTGGTTTGTGCTATACCTTAGTTACTGGGCTGTTCTTATCTCAACCTATGGGAGTTATATTCTTTCGATTCTCCTCCCCATTCCTCTGGGAAGGGGGGGGAAGGAAGGCTGGGGGAGTGAGTGAATGGCTTTGTGGTACTGAGTTACCAGCTGGGCTTAAACCACGACAGTGTATTGATGAGGTCAGTTTTTAAGAAGCTGTTTCTTTTAAGGTGTAATAGAAGCTATGCTTTGATCAGGGAAGCAGGCAGAAGAAAATTGTTCAGCAACAAAACATGCAGAGATATGTTATTTCTTGGTTAATAAACTTCCTTCTCTGAAAAGAAATTGAGGTTCAGTTTGTGTTGCTCATGTGTCTAGGGAGCTCTTAGCTCGCAGTATCCCCTGATTGGCCCTCCATATTTGGCCTCAGCGCTGTACTGGGGGGTGAATGGGCCTCACCCAACACCAAGTTCCTTACCCTCACTTTCCGCAGTTCTTTCCCCTGGTGAGGACTGAGGTGTTTTAATGTGAAGCAAAGAAACTCTCTGTGATAATGCCCACTCTCAAGTACATGTAGAGGGCATGTGTTTCTCAGGAACATCATACAGGCTGGTGACTTGCTGAATGTAAAAAAGAACTGCAGGGAACAGGTGATCCAAGGATGAGAGAACTGTCTAGGATTTCAGAGACCTTAAGCTCAGTTACTTACTCCACTATATGCTGTGTTCCTCTGGACTGCCTTGTAGAAATGTTTTGAAGATGACCACGATGGAGATTGCAAGGGATTGACGCTGCAGAATAAATAGTAACAGGCAGAAGTTTTTAATTAAGAATAGGTATTACGGAATTGGCTTTAGGCTGAGCCAGAGCTGGTGTAGGTCCCTTAGATGTCATTTTGGCCACTTTAATTTAATGTAACATTATGTCCCAGTTGTAGAAGTTGTTTCGGTATCCTGGAGCAAAATCATCTTCAGGATTCTGTCAGTGCCCTGAAACTTTGTGATATTACTTTCTTTAAATCACATTATTCTTATTTTATGTCCCCAACAGCTGGTGAACTAAGGTGTGGAAAACCTGGCACTAATCCTAGAGATACTAGTGAAATGTGGTACCTTACACTATCTGCTTCTAGCTCTTTCTCCAGCATCTTAAGGGTAATTATAATCTAGAGAGTACATTAGAGGTGATTCATCTGTCTTTTGTGTTTTCTTTCTATTTGATTCACTGTCAAAGAAGAGGAAAATCATAGAATTTGTTAACATAAGTGTTAAATGATTAGGAAATGTTCTCCAATCTTCAGGAGTTAACTACATTGAGGTAGTTCCATTTGCATCAATGGGATTATTTAAATCAGCAGTAGTTTCAGATTTAGAGAAAGGCTTCAAATTATAAAAAGAAGAGGTTAGGAATAGGAGAAAGTGATTTTCCACTGTGATTATCAGTGAATGGGACGGTTGTCATAAAGCATGGATATATAAAAGATCTGTTCCCTTTAGCTGGAAATGCACAGGAGAGGGCTTTTAACACACACACACACACACACACACACACACACACACACACACACAACACACACAAAGAGGACAGGAAGGATAGAATGATAGAGTAGAAGCAGCAGGAATATGAAACAGAGTGAGAGTCAGGCTAGCTGCTCTGTATACTCTCTGTTGTCCCTCTCTTCTTCCTTCTATCTTGGTGCTCTGGATAGCCAAGAGAGAACAAAACAGGAATGTTGCTGAAGACTTGGGAGAAATTGCCTGAACATTGCAATGTGCAGTGCTTTGTAGGATTTACTTCTCATCATTTTGATATAAGCTTATCTGCTGATGGAGAACACATTATCTGGATCTGTGGTGTCCTCTGGAGCAGTCGTGTGTTGAAACTGTCCCAACTGCCGAGAGTTATCTTTCAATTCTAACATGGTAGATAATTGATTTAACCCAGTCTTCTTGCCCTGTGCTTTAGTTATTAGTGATCCATTTATGGAGGTGTTTAAAGTAAATAAAGATTTTGACATATGCCACTGAATTTATAGGTGACCTCTATTTGTGTTGCTCCCCTCTGTGGTGTACGAGGGAAAGAAGTCATTAAGTATTCATCAACCCTGGTTCCCTTCAATAATAAGGGGGGAAATTTCTGATGACAAAGGGAGAGAAACCTTTAGCTGACAACAGGGTCTGTATTTACTTAGAGTCTTCCTCAGCCTCTTACGATACCCAGTCTGACAGCTGAAAACTTAGCACACCCACACTCTGAGCTGAAAACTTAGCACACACACACACATTTTCCCAGTGCAGGAAAGTGTGCAGCCACGGTTTCAGTTCTCACTGGACAATGACAGAGCAGTTTTAGCACTCCCCAAAAAAACGTAAAATAACAGGGAAGAGTGAGGAAAGATGGCAACATCTGTACCACTGTCATCGTCCAGAAGGTGGCAAAAAGGTAATTTGGTTCAGCCCCTGTAGAGAACTAGCCCCTGTGTTCAAGCATTTCTACGCTTCTTGATACACTAACACCAGCAGATAGGCCTTGAGTTGTTTGTGGACAAGCAGCATATTAAATACTGCTCTTGCACTGCTCATGTAATTAAGCTCATGAAGCTGTGCAAGCTGTGGCTGAGAGTACTGTTAGCATCCAGGTGGCTGTGTGGGTGGGGTAGGATTCCAGGGTGATGGGCAAACTGCATGTCTGAGTGCCTGTACTTCCTGGAGATGAGAGGGATCCTCCGTGTTATTAGAGTCCATCAGTTCTTGAGCTTGTTGGCTATGTCTAGGCTATATTGCTATGGGGAAGAATTCAGGATGTGCATCTTCTCTTTCCATAGACTGCCATGTAGCTATGTTTGCCCACAAAATCCAGCAATAAACCAAACCTAGCTGCCATTGATGCTAATAGCAAAAGTTGATCAGGCAAGATTAGTGTCATTATAAGCATATAAGAGGCAGCATTTGACTATCCATCTCAATTTAGGCTGAGAAGTTCTATTTCATTAAATTCAAAGATCGATGCTACTCATCCTTATAACTTGTTTTCAAAATATTTATTATGAGCAAGCTTTCTAACACAGATGTTTTCACTTGCATGGCAAGGAAAGCAAGACAAAACAGGATAGTATTCTGCCAGTAAGAAAACATCAGGAAGAGAAGCTCTCTATTAGCATTACTAATTTACATGCCATCAACATCCAGTCTGATTAATTTCTCAAGCCAAGGGAATCTGAGGAATGACGCAACAAGTGTCACGTAGCTCTACACCTCAGCTGCTGGCTCCAGTTTCTCTGGCAGCTGTTGCTGCAGCTTGGAGTAGGTGCTAAATGTTTACCTTGACAACCTGTCTATTTTCCTCCATTCACACAGCCTCCTTCTCTAGAGAATAACAAGTAGGAAGTGATGCTTGAGTGACTCAAGGCCAGTTAATTGCTCTTACAAGATATGATTCTCCCTAACAACACAGCAAATGCAGAAATAGGAGAAGGGAGAGTTGGAACTATTCTTTCTTATGTTTCCTTGCTTATTAGTCTCAGGGAAAGGATTTGGGAGAACAGCTGTCTCTATGTCTCTATAGAAAATGGTCCCCAGATGTTTCCACCAAACTTAGCTGATTGCAGTGGTGGTCCTTTCAGCTGTCTGCTTTCTGCCTTGGACCTCTTGTGTCACTGGAGTGGTTGTATACCTCATTGTACTCCCTTCTCATCTTATAGACAGGAGAAGCAGGTGAGCCTGCTGGCACTGAGGACAAGTTTGGGCTGAGGAGGCAATTTGTGCCTCCCATCGCAGAAGCGTGGTCTATCTAGTCTGATCTATTGCTGCTTAGAACTGTTGCTGCTGGTTGTCCTGCCTAACTTTGTCTATAATTGGTACCACTGGATGAATATTTGGAAAGTATTCCTGCATTAACTACATTGCACTGCAACAGAACAATTGCATCAAGCACTGAACTTAAAATAAAGGCTATGATAAAAGCTAAAGCCTGGAGGTGATAAAAACATTGACTTTAGAATCCACGTCTCTTTAATGTGATTATCAGAAATATTCTCTGATTTAAAAGATCTTTCACAAAGTTTCATAGAAGTTACCTCAATTTTAATTTTTGTTTAATTTGATTTTCAAAAGGTCATCAGATGCTGTGATTTCCTTCTAACTCACAAAGCTCCACTGTGATTTTTTGTGTGCTCTTAAGACTCATTTTATCTTCATTACTTTTTGCAGGAGATTCTATTTGCATAGTAAAAGCATAAGTAGAGACAATGCCAAACATAACTACAGGCTGGGCAGAAATTGGATTGAGAGCAGTCCTGAGGAGAAGGACTTGAGGATGGTGGTTGACGAGAAGCTTAACCTGACCTGGCAGTATGCACTCACAGCCCAGAAAGCCAACCATATCCTGGGCTGTGTCACCAGAAGCATGACCAGCAGGTTGAGGGAGTTGATTCTTCCCCTCCTGCTCTGCTCTTGTGAGACCCAGCCTGAAGTCCTGCATTTAGCTCTGGGGTCCTCAGCATATGAGGGACTTGAACCCATTAGAGCAAGTTAAGAGGAAGCCACAAAGATGCTTTGAGGGCTGGAGCAGCTCTGCTGTAGAAACAGGCTGAGAGAGCTGGGCTTGTTCAACCTGGAGAAGAGAAGGCTCCAGGGAGACCTTAGAGCAGCTTCCAGTGCCTAAAGGGGCTGACAAGAAAGTTGGAGTGGAACTTTTTACAAGGACATGTAGGAATAGGACAAGAGGTAATGGCTTTAAACTGACAGAGGGTAGATTTCGATTAGACATTAGGAAGAAATTCTTCCCTGTGAGGGTGGTGAGGCAGTGGCACAGGTTGCCCAGAAAAGCCGTGGCTGCTGGCAGTGCTGAAGGCCAGGTAGTATGGAGCGTGGAGCAACCTGCTGTAGTGGAAGGTGTCCCTGCTCGTGGCAGAGTGTTGGAACTGGATGAGGTTTAAGGTCCCTTCCAACCCAAACTAGCCTGGGATTCTATGATTCTGAATTTTCCACATTGCAGTTTCCTAAAATTTCTCAGTTGCCAAGAAAATAAAGGAAACTGGGTTGTGCCTGGGTTCAGTAATTTATGTGCAATTTGGGCTCTTACTGGGTTAAGGGTTTCCATGAAGAATTTAGCAATTGATACAGCTGGTATTAAATAAAGCCCATGTTTGTGGAAAGCTTTGTTCCTTATAATTGAATAAAACCACTGAGAAATGTCACTGCTTATCCCGATTTGTCATGAAGATGCCTTTAGGGATTTGGACAAATAGCAGAAATATCTCCTAAAGGTTGAAGTCATGCATGTGCCTATGAGAAAGTGTGTCTCTGAAGGCAGTTTTAATTGAAGTGTGTAATAACTTGTTAATTTCAAACCTTTCTAAAGAGTTATTCTTAATAAGAGTATGTGGCAGAAATAATATTTTGATATCTGCTAGGAGAGTTGACATTTTAAGCCCACAGGAGACAGTCTTTTACAATTAAGAGCTAAAATAACAGCATGCATAACCTTTCAGGTAACAAGCTAATTTAACACTGCATCATCTTAGGCATACTCTTTTAGGGAGAACCAGTCTTTCATAATAACTTCTGTCTTTATATGTGCAGCTCCACTGTTAAGCCAGGCATGATACTCAGTGTGTAAGTTTATATATCAGTTTTAGCCAGCACTGCAGCAGGAGCACATATAACTAACATTTTCAGTCTCAAAATGCTAAACTGGTTACGGACTGAAAAGTTCTTCTTTATTTAATGCAGGGGTGGAAGAATTTTCCTTCCTGGAAGCACGTTTGAGATCGGCATCCCTCATGGCAAATCTCTGCTGTACATAACAAGTACTTTTAACAGATTTTTTTCAAAGGTCCATAGTACTGCCCTGTATTTAAAATGTGCAAAGAGGCAGTTGTCAGCATAGGAAGGAGCTTAAAAAGTAGCTGGAAAATCTGTGCTTTAGATGAGGAAATGATAGTCCTGTGATTGACTGTTTGATTATGGGCATCCAGGAGTAAATATCAATGTGGTAGGCTGTGCAGCAGCTTAGAAGATAGAAAACCTAATTTATTTGTGTTTTGGACACCAATTTGCGTGTGCCTTTGGGACAAATGTCAAACTGTGGTTCCTGAACATGCCTATTACTCTGAGTTGAATTTCGCTTTGTACCAGATAAAGCACTCCATTTCCAATTCACAAGTTGATATTCACTGAGCATAGGGCAAATATCGTATTTTAAAAGTAACTTTCTGCAGGCAGCCTTCCATTGTTTGAACACTCTTAAAGGGTTTTTTGAGGACTGGTTATTGCATTTGTTCAATTTGTGTGGTGTGCTTTATTTAATGCCTGTAAGCTATCACACTGTCTGCTGTTTCAGCTTCTTCTACAGACAAAAACATTATTGGAAAATAATTTAGTGAAACTAAATTCTTCTCCCCTACTTGTATGTATTTTGAATGATGACTGGTTTCTGGCACTGGAATAACAGCCACTGTGCTCACTGCTCTGTAGTGTACCAGAGAAACTGGTTTGTTGTAACTGCTCTAACTGCAAGTTGACATCAGAAGCTGGTGGCTTGTGGAAAGCCTTAAATTTTGTGTATTACATGCTTTTTTTCTTTATTTACTTGGGTGAAGAGCATTTTTTTGTGCATCTTTTATAAAATGTTAATACAACTACATTGTGAGAAATTAAATAGCTTTTATCACAAGTGTTTTCTAAGGAAACAGAGACAGTGCCACAATTTCACAAGTTGATGGCCATATTTAGGTAAAGAAAGAGAAACTGTGTTCAACTCACTTTGATTAAATGTGGTTAACTGGACTTTTAAATGCTAGCAGTAAGAATAGTTCTTACTGATTTTAGTAGTTTCACCAAGTGAGCACGGAGTCCAGTATTAAGTTGTCCTGAAGATAACAATAGATTTTAAATTAAAGAGATTTGAAGTCCTAATTCCTTATATTGTTCCAATGAAATGGTCTGTTTTCATTAGGGCTCCTTTTGTCAGTAGGGATTTACAATCATGTCTTGAGACATCTGTGGCTGAAACAGTGGCCTCAGGTAGGAACATTGTTTTTCAGCTTACAAAATTAGTCTGCAATTTCGTTTGATGTTGAACATTCATAGATTCTGAAAAAGTCACATATGAACTGGCTGGAAAACAACTGTCTGCCTGGCTCTGGAGTGCAGAGGAGGTATTCTCCGCAAGGTATTCCCCTGGGAGACTTGTTGTGCAAACCTGGTAATAACTTAAATGATATATGGATGAAGTTTTAGGAATTACCATTTAACGCAGACTAACACTAGGGTGAAAAAGGAGGATTTTTTTTCATGAAAGAACATGTCAGTATGTTTTAAAAGATCCATTATGTTTCTTCAGAGCAGTGAGACAACTGAATATGCATCATTTCTGCTTTAGAGACAAATTCCCAGCAAAATGAGGACCAGTAGCAGTAATATCAATTGCACAAATTCTTTGCACTTTAATAGACTTTTAAAAAAAGATAATACTCAATGAAGGAAATAATTCTATGATGGTGTTGGACAATCTGGATGTACCTTATGCTAATAATCATGTATTTGTGAGAGCTACATTTTCAAGTAATTCTCACAAAGTTGATAGATGGCTTCAGTTGTCTCTTCCAAGCTCATAATTGCACACTTCACATGCAAATACTACCCTACAGCTAAAGTCACTGGAAAAGGTATGCATTAAATAAGAAAAGTGGGAGGATTATTTAGAATGATCGATTA
The DNA here is from genome assembly GCA_009867235.2 of Psittacus erithacus. Taxonomy (NCBI): domain Eukaryota; kingdom Metazoa; phylum Chordata; class Aves; order Psittaciformes; family Psittacidae; genus Psittacus; species Psittacus erithacus. The sequence continues at coordinate 24,545 of WYDI02022685.1, read as the reverse complement.
AATTTTCAGCTTACCTTCTACTTACTGGGAACAATAATACTTGCCCTGTGTTTTTCACCTGCAGGTGTCCTCATCTCTGTAAAGCACATTTAAATATTTAATGGCAGAGATACTTAAAGCTGCAGGCAGCATAAATCAGAACTTCAAACCTGGATTTCAAAGGTTGCTTTAAATGCCTAAGGTTTCTAGTACTCTGGTGTATATGACTTTCATATGGATTTCCCAATGAGTGAGGGCTGTGGTGGTTACTTGTCACAAAATGGCTCTATTTTATTTTATCTTATTGCAAATTTTTTTTCCCCCCAAACCTGGCGCTGGATTTGCTCATGCACTTGGCAGAGGGAGGCCTGTCTTGAGGCAAATGAAGTACCTGTGGTGCATGGCAATCCCACTTGTTCCCAGAGGCTTAAATGGCCCTTGTGTACAGAGCATAGTGTAGACTATGGCCTTTTGGCCCAAGCAGTTTTCCCCCCATACCATCCCTAGACCTCTGCCACTCGGGCAGAGTGTTTGCCACCATGCTGACAGAATGCACGTCGGCATCCCTTGCTGGGATTTTTGTCTCAGAAGTGATGAACATAGTGCTGCTGTCACCTGAACCTCCTCTCTTGGGTTCTGTATTCAGTAACACTTGTGTGGAGGCCACACTGGTCAGCCTGCCCAGCTCTAGCATGCAGTGGGCTTCACTGCTCACATTGGCTTTGCCCATTGACCAGTCAGGTTATAGGTCAGGTGTGTTGGGTTTCTTGATGGACTGTTAAAGAGCTTCCTTTGACTTAGGAAGCTACAGCCTCCAGTGCATGCTGCAGGTTTCTGGGCCTCTTCCCATGGATTCACAATTTTACTTTTTTTTGACATCACTTTGTTTTCACTATTTTTTTTTTTTGGTAGCCAGAAATCTGGAAGCTGCTCATTTGAGCCGGGACTCAAAGCCTTCAGGAATTCTGCTTTAACTTAAGGTCCCAGGGCCCAAATTCCTGGGTCTTAGTTTCGAATGTGGGCTCTGATTTGGAACTAAGAAAGATGGGAGGAAGCCAGCTGAAGGATTGTTGATGTTTGCCACATTCATAGAGTAATGCATTTTAAGCCCACAAAGATGGAAAACTATTTTGTGTTTCTAATATGTTTTCCAGTGCCTATTGATGCTGAAGTGACCTGTTAAATCCTTCGTCACCTATACTAACCATTTGTTCAGGATCTTCTTTGAGACTGTTACCATAATCTCACTGTAGTGTTAGATGGTTGTACTTGCTCACCTTGTCTTTGCCACCATATTTCATTAAAAGAAATGGTCCTAAACCTGCCTCTGGAATCTGGGATTACCCTGTGGATCGTGGGAAAAGAGTACAGGCTCCAAAGCCTGTGTGTCATTTGAGTCAAAGCTGTCAGCCAGTGTGTTTTCAAATCTGAGGCTTGAGAAAACAAACAGGTTCTCTAAAGATATTTCCCCTGTTCTTTCCAATGTGCTACTTATCTTTTTCTGCTTATTTTGAGTGTGATCAACAGTAATAAATGTTTTCTGTGGGACTGAGGCACATGAACACTTCTCTATGCTTTGAACTTTCCAGAAGGGGAATCTGGAAACAGAAAAAGGAGATGTTGTCAAGGGACAATTCCCAGTAGTATTGATCGGTTTTAACACCAACCCTTTCAGAGTGCCTTTACTTTCTTCAAGAAGAAACATTGTACATTTGGTGTGAAGAATCTAAAAGCCTTTCTTTCTGTGTTTTTTATAGGCTATATACTCCTACTGATTCCCTGGTGAAATTTCTCAACAGTGTCTGCACTATCACATTTTACTTTGTCTGTGGACTAATAAAAACAGACAAGACTTTTGTATCTGTGCGCTTGAATGTTCACTACTTCTTAATTATGCAGATCAGTAACTTACTGAATGATGAAAGTTTTCCATATTCTTTTCCAGGCTTGTTCCCCACTCCCCCATTTTTATTTCTTTTAATAGCCTCTAGTTCATTTCCTCTTGTTTCATTAGTTGGAGTGATTTTATTTTTCAGCAAATATTTAACTCAACAGGAAATATGACTGAGGTTTCCATAAATATCACCTCAACTCATTATCTTTGGTCTATAAAGAAAAATTAAAAAACAAAGATTGGGCCAATCATAAACACAAAATTAAGCCATATAGTCTTGGAGAAGAACATCTCCCATAGGATTGTTGTGACAACTGCACTACAGAATGTTTGACTTTGTTTCTCTCATTGTTTCTCTGATAATGTTACTGGGAGAACACACGCAGTTTCCTCCTCCTCACAGGTTCTGTGGCTGTTGCTGAGGATAACACAAAGTGTTAAAGGATGCCCAAAATCAAAGCAAAATGCTTTTGGAGGTAGTTGTACAAAATGTTTTATTCTTCATAAAACAAAAAATGCCCAAGTTCAGTGACAAGTTCAGAACCAAAGTATTCTTTAATGGGAAGTGAGGAGGAGTGAAGGGGTATGCTTTTGAATAAAGTTAATTCACTATTATGCACCCTTAGAACCACCATCATGTGTATGTCTCTGTTACGGCACTCCACCAGCTTTCAGGACTATGTTGGTGCTCTGGTTTTGATGCCCAATTGTGTCTGGGAAAGCTTACTACTAGTCTGGAGCCTTAGAGCTGGAGTCCCTCCTTCTGGATGGGTAGCCCTAGGCACCAAACCCAGATACTTCCGCAGTCTGGGAAAATGCAGATAGCTGCATCTGAGTGCTGTAGCAATGAAAAGTCCTGGTTTACCAGAAGGGTGCATCTGAGGACTTGTTGCACCTGAGAATCTAGTTGCAAGACAATCTTTGCCAAGAAAGTTCTTTCACATGCTGCTGGTTTGTTAGTCTCTGTGGTATTAGAAACATCTCAGTCACAGGTGAATATTTTAGATGTAAAGTCAACTGGCCTGATCATAAAGACAGGTTTTCCAGGGCGGTATCTAGTACTTCCTGGTGCAGGTAAAAAGTGAACTGTCACAAGTAGAACATTTCTTAGAGTATTTTGTCATTTTTGCTTCTAAGTGCAAAAGCATGCAGAAAAATATTAGCAACAGAACTCATTGGAACCATTACAAATGTGGTGAGCCTAATGATTCGGGGGAGTTATTGTGTTCATCTTATTCAACGTTGAGAAATTAAGAGAAGCTGGAGGCAGCAAAGAGTTGGAAAAAAAATACTCAGTGATTTTTTATTCCTTGCTAGATAAGACTTAGTTGAATTCAGCTAAAGTAGAACCATCTGTCATATGCTAAACATTCGGAACATGTGGTTATAATTTTGAGTATTAAGTGGAAAATGACCAAGAATAAATTACGAGATCACCTTTCTCACCTAAACTTAATGCTTATAAACTTTGCACTTCCAATAAAAAACCCTCAAACTCCCAAAATATTTCCTTAAGCGTAAGTTTTACTCCCTATTAGAAAATGATGAGGACTAAAAATCTGACAGGAGCTTTCCCATCGTTCCTGTTCTTGTTGCTTTTGTGTGGGAGTAATGGTGGGCTGTTGCCTGATGCCCAAACCAAATTAGAGCTGGTTTTGGGAAGTCTCTATTTCTGTGTTCTCTTTACTGTCCTTTTGTCAACTGTTATTTGAGCTGGGAAAAGTTTCTTATGATCTCTGTGTGGTTTTGTGCCTATCTGTATAAATATATCAAAACTGTGTACCCACCTTACATCTTCTGATAGTGCAGAGCTTCCATGAAGTGTGAAGTTTAATAATTTGAAAAGAATATTCTGCATTGTAGCCATATGGATTATTTGGTGTACTCCTGGAAAAGAACTTCTTCTTCCCTTCTGCCTTTACTGATGTGAAACGAAATAATTCAGTCTAATTGCTCCCCTTTACTTCCTCAAAAGCTCACTCACAAAAGGAGAAAGGCAGATCTCCAGTGGGATTTTTTGTCAGCTATAGAGAAATTGCATCAGAAAGAAATATGGCCTTAGGAAATCCAGGGGTGTGAGGAGTTGAAGTTTCAATGTGAGTTTGTACAAACTTGTAGTATAACCTTGATTTGCCTTCCTTGATTTATTTAGTTGCACAGACACACACAGCCTCTACTGCCAGCCTGAGACTAAAGTGGGTATCAGGAACCCAAAATTCTGGAGCTTCATTCTAAGTGGTAAGTGAGATTTGGATGTGTTATTGCAAGAGCTATTGCAGAAGATGTGAGACTGTAATGTGAGAAAAGAAAAGCTCACAGATGTAGAAGATATAGAAGGAGTTGGGGAGGAAACATGGCCAACTGTTGAAGACAATTTTTTGGGGCCGTGCAGTAATCAGGTTTATGGGGACAGAAAATTTATACTAAAGTCAGTTCCAGAATAGAGGCCTTTGGTATGAGGAAATATCATTTAAGGAGATAAATAGTTTCCAAGGACATCTCAACACTATTGCTTTTCTTAGCATTTGAAATCTTAGTTGAGAGCGTTGTTTGCTTATTAATGCACGTGCTTTCCCACCTGACTTAAATACACTAGATAGTTTTTTGAGGTAAATCTACTGTTTGTGATTCCTCTGTGTGAATGATGGTCTGTTGCTCCCTACTAATCAGTCACCCTTAGTAAGTAGTATTACTGCATGTGTAAATTCAGTGAAACTAAGCTTGTAATACAGACCCCTATAATATCTGGGGGTATGCAGAAAGTTGCTTTTTAAAGCGTGGAGTAGGAGCAAGCTTTGCTTTGTGAGAGAATTCAAAGGAGGTGAAGTGGTGGTGGTGGTGGTGTATGGCCTTGTATTCTTCTGGTCCTTGAAAGGGAACACACATTAACTCTATTATAAAGTCAGGATTATGCAAATTTGAAAACTAATTTTTGTTGGCTATAACTGGAATCTATGCCAAAGCATGTCTTGTGTAAGGCATCTTGCTCTCTGGGGGGATAGACCTATTGAGTATTTGACTCTTGGCCAAATGATTTCTTACTTTATATTCACAGCTTTTGAGAAAGTCTGTGGCTGATTATTCCATGCAAAGCACAAACCAGCCTTAACACTCATTATCTACAGTATATCTGAAAATGAAGTTGAATAGAAAATGATGAAAAAACAGAAGTTATAACAGAAGTTGGCCTTATGGCCAGCTATGTTTGCTTTTTGACACTTAAGTCTTTTCTTGGCATGATAGAAAATTCTGGAATTTATTTAATGAGCTTGAGCATCTCATTTTGGTAAAATAAGCATGTAAAGTATAAACATATGTTGTCATGTTCACCAAGCACTTGAGATATAAGAGTAATTACTGGTGTCTCTTATAATTCAGGAGAGATGCCAGGTTGTTGTAATGACTTACGATAAGAAAATGTTACAATAATCTAAACTAATAGCCAATTTTCCATGCTTTGACAGGTTTCTCCACTGGTTTTGGAGACATAAACAATGTCATTGTTTCTGAAAAATGCAGGCATATGGAGGACAATAATGGTCAGTGTTGGCAGCTCAATGGAAGAATGCTGGCAGTTACCTTTGGACAGAGTGTAAAGTTGCGGCAGTACAGAATTGTTACGGAGAAGAAGGCAGGTCCTTGAAGTTCGCACTGAATGAATTGCATGTGCAAACAAAGCCAGATACATCAACTGTCAGTCATTTACACTGCATTCCTATTGTTTCTTTTCAATACAGCCTACCTTTTGTTATGCACACTTGAACTCAAGGATCAGGATCCACTGGGAATGTATACTCACAAAGGGCAGTTTCTCCCAGCCAGAGTAACAGGGCCATGAAGAGATCTGTAATGCAGCATAAAGCTTTGGGAGAACTTTGACAATACTAAAGTAAGGATCAGCTGAGAAAAGATTTAGGATTTCAGTCTTGAAACTGAGTACCTTGCTCTTCCTTGATAGCATATTTAGCATAGAGTCATGTGGTACAGCTTGTTGCTTACTAGGGATTCAGCCTGGAGTTTACTAGCTACATATATAGAGACTGCTGCTATCATGTTGTTCCTCATCAAAGGGAAAATGAGTGTCCTCAGTAGCCATGAAAACAGCTATCATATGTCAGACCAAAGTTCTGTGTCATTCAGTGTTATGTCTGTGAAATATTGACATCTCTGTAACAACCAACCACCAGAAATGTCATTCAGCTCATTGTAGTGGAGGCATACATGTCAAGCTGCACCACGTCTGTGGTGGATGCTCCTGGTCTTCATTTACATAGTCTGGATTATTTTTCCCTCTTGATTTAGCACACCATTGCTTGGTGGCTGCCTAGCCACTTTTACTTCTATCAACCAAACTGTTTCAGCCTACCTGCGTACTGTGCAGAACATGGACAGATGGAATGGCAGCAGATGTTATTAGTTTTGGCTGCCTTCCTTAGCCTGAATTTATTGTGCTGCCCTGCAACATACAATTCTGTACAATGCTTCTTTAATCTGTTTCTCTACATGCAATTTTATGCCGTACAGCGCAGTGTTCAAACCAGGGACTTGTCTCTGTGTCATGGGGTTTTTTCTGCGGTTCTTAAAAATCTTCACACTTTTAACCCAAAATATTTTTTCTAGGGATTTTTTTTTGAAGCCTCGTCAGGGTTGCAGATGCCACTGTATTGGGAGCGAATCATCAAAAGCTAGGTGCAAATCATTACGATGTCTCTTGGTGCAGCAATGTCACTCAGTACCAGCTGAAGGCATTAGGTTATGTTCTCTGAAATGCTTATTCCAGAGTGGGCTTTACTTTGTGAAAAATAATGATTAGCCATCTGTGAAGAAGGGATGATGTCATGATAAAAATGCAGAACTGGTTCCCAAGCTGCCTCTAGCTAGAAATTGTGTGTCCTGCTCCAAATAAAGACCAGTGGGAATCTTTTAGTGCTTAAATCCTTTTAGGCCAGTATGAAAATAGCAGGGGTTCTGCTTAAATTTCCTCCTATGGCAGGGGAGACTTGAGAAGATAAATGGACTCATGCTTGCCAAGTGTTTTGAGGTCCCTCAGTGGAAAGCACCAAAACCAAGATACACAGTGGAAGGTTACTTTGTAATCCTGTAAGAATTTGTTTAAAATATTTCAGAAGAAAAAGAAGGAATGTGGAAGAGGTTAGGAAACACATACATATATCAGAGAGAACCAATGATAAAAGCTTAAGAAGAACAAGGCAATATACAGCCATGCAAAAAATGGCAAGAGGAAAGAGGTAGCAAAAACCTTGCAAAAATATAAGTAGGGAAATGAACTGAGCAGGTTATCTCTTATTTGCTGTGCAAACCAGCTTAGCATATTTTTTATTAGGCTGCCTAAGAGAAATTCTGAGTACAGAAAACCTAGGGATTGTGCAAGTAGCCTGCAAGAAGGATTTTGACTCAGTCCCAAACTCAGGGAGATGGAAAGCACTGAAAATATATTAAATTGCAAATAGAATCAGTTTTTACAGCTTTAACAATTGTCATGGGAAAGACACATCTCACTATTCATTATAGAATCATAGAATAGTTTGGGTTGGGAAGGACCTTAAGATCATCCAATTCCAACCCTCCTGCCATGGGCAGGGACACCTCCCACTAAACCACGCCACCTAAGGCTCTGTCCAACCTGGCCTTGAACACTGCCAGGGATGGAACGTTCACAGCTTCCCTGGGCAACCCATTCCAGTGCCACACAATCCTGGCCTAGCCATTATCAGCCTAGTCACTTTTCTATCCCTCTTGTATAAGCACTTATGCATAGATAGGTTTCTGTAGCACTTTTTTGTTGTTTGAGTCCTGCCATTGTGCAGTCTCTTAAAAAGAAATCATTCTGTGTAAAGCATTATCAGGCATCTCTTCCCCAGAGAATTCCCCAGTGGTGAATTCACCAGCATTGGTCATCTTTAAGATTTGGCTGGGTGGGATGCTGAGATATCTAGTCTAGATTGTACTTTTACCAAGGAAGGTTGGACCAGATGATCCTGGAGGTCCCTTCCAACCTGGGATTCAATGATTCCATGATTCAGTTACCTGCTTAAGTAGTAACATATGGAATCAATTCAAGAACACCCAAAGTTTGAACAGTAGATAGGTAAGCATGCTGGAATGTTGGAATTATGCATAAAACCCCAATAAATCATTAACACAGGAAGGTGATGATACCACCTCTTCTGAAACTATTGAAGATATATGTGAAATACTTGAATAGTGATATGACTGATTTTGGACTTTGAATATGAATGCAGTTTTTGTGACTATCATAGAGAGGAAAAGATGTAATACAAATTTTCTTTGAACTCATTTAACCTGCCCAATCCACACTGTCAGTCAACAAGAAATCTTGGTCAGTGGTGCTGATGAAGTGCCAATATTGTTTATAGTCACTGCATAGTCACTGTCTTCTTATTTAAATGGTTTTGTAGCAGGTCTTGACAGTTTCTTAAAAATAAAGTGCTAGTAAGCACTAGCAGTTAGAATTCATCAATTCATCAGTGGAAAGTCTTTCAATTCTTACTCATCTTCATTGTTCTTACACAAATTAAGTGTCACAACTAAGCTGTATAATAGACTCAACCTTAAGTCACAATTATTCAGCCTTATCTGTACTTTGTATGTCTTGGGCAAAGAGATACCAAAACCTGTGTTGCTCACAGGTAGTGTTCACGTCATAGTGATATGTCTGTAAAAGGTGGGGTGTATAAGGTAGTTTCAGTAATTTACAGAACTTTGACTGGTACGCAGTGCTAATGACTGAAATCATCTATACGTAAAGTTTGCAGAAAAAAACAAGATACTTCGGTTTTAAGGACATAGCTTAAATTATATACTATTTTTCTTTGGGAGGCGTCACATTAAGTGATTTAGAGAAGATAAATTGCAGATACTTGAAGTCCAGTTATTCAGAATCCTACCAGGGAATTCCATACTTGACAGCACATGCCAGAAATAATGTCTGAATAGGCAGAGTCTCAAACATGAAGTTCTCAGTCATGCCTTCTACTTGGGTGTGCAATTCAGCCTCAGAGCATCAGAAAGGAACCATCACTTCTGAGGCTTGCTTGCAGATCTTTTTCAAACTGAGCTTAGGGGTCATTCAGTCTCTCCCTACATCAAAGAGTGCCAGTTAGGGCATCTATCTTTTATTGTCTGGCCTAGAATCTGGAAAGTTGCCCAGTTCCTATGCATGCTCATTTTGAATTCATTTCTCCCTCAAAGTAGGGCACTAACAGGTTGGGTTGGATTCTGCAGGCTTGTCTAGGTAACATAAATAGCAATAAAGTCTGCTAATTTACAACTGAAGTTACCTCATGGACTGGATGTCATCAGGTTCCAACTGGTTGCCATAGGTAAGAGGGTATCCTTGGAAAAACAATATCAATTTGAAAGAGCTAAAGGAGATATCTGGACACTGGATGAGAACTTTGCTGCTCTGGGGTGGTAAGAAGAAGAATGTTCAGAGGCCAGAGCACAGTTTATGTTGCCTCATGTTCCCCAGGAAGTATGGGTATAAGGACTTAAAACTAGGAGAGACTGTTGTATAAACGTGAGATGGTCATATAACTCCTAAAAGAATAAAACCTGTAGGAGAAGTTCTTGGGTTTTTTTTTGAGTCACACTGAGAAATGAAGCCTTTTAAAGCATCTGTATCAGAGCAGTGGAACTACAGTTTCCTGATGCGTCTAAGGGAAAGCTGGTGTCTAGCACTAAAAGGCAGAAAGTTCCATGCCGACATGATAGGAGCGTCTCCCATCTCCTAAAGCACTGCTTTCAACAAGTGCAGTAAAAATAAGCAAAGTGAAAAATAGTAATGAGAGGAACATAAACTCATATTCTTAAGTGGTATTACAGAAATGATGAATAAGGAATAGAGTATGTATCAGGCCTGTTTGTGTCTATTGGAACATTGATTCAGTTTCTTAGTCTTAACCTGGAGAGTCAGAAACAGCATCTGGAAGCAAAGACTTAGTAGGATATAAGAAGAAGTGGTGCACCTGAAATAGATCACAGAGGATGGGAAAAGAAGCAGGTAGCAAAAACACCAGGTGATGCGGTGTCCTGGTTTAATGGAATCGTAAATATTGATTCCTATGCCACTCTTTCAACCTCCTTACAGCTCAGTGGAAAGTTGTTCTGTGGCCAGGCTGTGGTATCTCATTGAACTCCAGCTTACTGAGTCCTCATTGCTGGTTTCTGTAGAAGGTTTCCTTTATAGGAAACATCAAGCACCTTCTCAAGATGTTGCTGCAAAAGCAGATGGTCCAGCTGTTGCTGTGAGAGATGACTTGTGCTTTAAACCCTGAATATCAGTAAGAAATTGTGAGTTATTCAGGTGGTCTGTAGGCTTAAGGTGCTATTGAAAGAGGAATGCTTTCGCATCAACAGGTTCTTAGTAAGTTGTGGTCATATATGTTGTAAGATGGGTTCATTAGTTCTAATTGTACACAGCAGGTGCTTCAGAAAGCACCACTTCCTAGGATTGTTACATGGCAACTGACTCACACGGTGGCCTTTTTCTTCACTGGGTTTCTTGTGTGACACAGTGATTTTCAAGCTGTCTCAGCTGCCATTCTTTTGTTTTGGGAAAATGGCAGGAACTCCAGGTACTCCAAGTAACTTCTGAATTGCTCTTTTCCCTTATCTGTCTCCTTAGTTATCTACAAGTCCCCAGGGGCTCATGACAGCCATTTCTACTAGCACAGACGCTCTCATTTTCAATTTTCCATTGAATGAAAAGTCAGATCATGACAAGCCATGCTTTGCTGGTGCCATGCTCTGATTTAACAGCGCTGAATATGGCTTTTATCATTTTTCATTAGCAGGTACTTTATCATTTTGACACTGCTTTCTACTGACCTGTTGTACTGCAAGTAATGGAGTCTTGTGGTGACATGCCTTGTATGTACTTCACGGCAAACTGCCAAAACTCATGTTCATTAAAGGTGTCCTGTTCTCAGACATTACTAACGCAGATACTCTAACATGCAGCAAGGGTAGTACTGACACGCACAAATGACTTGGATATCTTTTCTTCAATGTGGGACTGAATTTAATAGTCTGTAACAAAAATAAGTTGTTTTTTTCCCATCCGGTAGTGACAAATCTATGCCTCCTTTGCTCTGGTGAATGCTTCCCCTCTCCTATGCAACAAGCATAGCAAGTTCCTCAAACTTTCTGCTTATCTGAGGCTGGTGTAAAGCATCATTGGTCCTACTTTTAGTTTCTAAATCTCTAACTGATTCTGTGCATGTCCTTTGTAACACTTTTTTCTTTGATGTCTGAGGTTTTCATATGCATTGAAATAAAGTCACATTTAGCAATTAAATTTGACCCTTTATTACCTTTTATAGTTTTAAGGGTTAAAGCCACTCTGTTAGCTATTAGGCAGCATTTGGAGCAACTGTATTATCTGTGGCACTGGCCACACTTAAATCCTGCAGGGATTTGCCCTCAGCATGTCTAGAGCAGTCAAGCTTCACACTTTTTCTGACACCAGATAGATAGATACTTTTTTAAAAGATCTTGTGTGTGGAACAGACATAAAATCTAGTTCTGGATATTTTTGCTTCATAGTTCTTTTATCAAGTACTCCAGAGACCATGTGTCTAACCATCATCAGATCCTGAGTATTTTTAATGCAACACTACAATCATATATTTGAAACCAAAATACTTCTGTAGCCTTTTTGCTTGTGGGAAAGGTTAGCCTGAGAATTGCCAGGTCCCTTAGGCTGTAAAGAGTTTTATGACCAGTTTTAGCTCACACAGTTCTTCCATGCATGAAGACGTGAAGATTTAATGGCTATGGAGTAAAGCCAAAGCTTGCTTCTTTATTTATGTACACTAACACCCAATTTCTTTTTTGGATAAGTGATGCTCTCCAAGTCTGACTACACAACTTTGAAAAAATTAATAATATTCTCAGTTAGAAGAATCTGAGGACAAGTTAATTTTGTGCTTAGATACCGTATCTCTGACTGAGCCACCTTTGGTTAATGCCTTCAGATTTCCAGATGGTTTTGTAACAGTTAAATTCTGTAGCTGTTAGACAGTTTTGTAGAGCACCATTCAGGATGCTGAGGCAGGTAGACTGAGCACACATTTCTTTACATACTTTGTGTTTCAAATGCGTCTATACTCCTTCATCTTAGTGTGGCTAGTCTGCATCATCTTGCCATATTCACCTTCCTTTGTTGGATATTATTTCCATCATAAGGAATCTACTGGGACTTGTTTAGATTTTACCCTACAGCTTATTTTCCATGCAAGGTTTATGAAGTCTCTGGCTGTATTTTTCACATATTTTTCTTAGATAAAATGTCACAATACAGATTTTTGTAGTATATGTGCTATCAGAAATAGGCCATATCTTCCTATGCAGTGCACAGCCCGAAAGGCAGCAGTATGTTCCAAAGAAGGCATTGAAGCTAGGTGAACATTTGCTTTGTGCCTCATGTAGAAATGCATTTGGTTACCACTCCAGTGCTTTCTACTTGTATATGTGGAATATTTTTATATTTTGTTTAAAATTATTTTCTCCTAAGTGTACATGTGAGTGAAATCTCCATCTTTGTTTCTGGCAGTGAGTAGACCCCCATTGCTGGAGCTCTGCTTGCTTTGTACGTAAGTGCTTCCACCTCATCTCCCTTCAGTTCTGAGGAACTTTCTTGGCAGCATAGTGGGAACTCGTCTTGCAACCCTGGTTTTAATGTGTTTGAGATGTTACAGTGTTAGATATAAGTTCTGTACTGCCCTCTGTGCTGTGTTTGCAACAGTGGACAATAACAGGCGCCCTCAGAAGAACATAAGAATAGGACAAGCATATCTGCTTCTCTCTCATGGGCTCCAGCAGTTGTTCCTGAGCTGCTGAGCCAGAGATGGTATCATTATTTAGGACCAGTGGGTTTTTTTCAGTTGCTGGAATCCAGATTCTGGCAGTGCTGTAGCTTGTGCACCAGTGCCCAACTTGAAAGCATATAATTGTCACAGTTGCTTCCAGACTGATAGTTCAGTTCTCTGCTGATGCAGCATTGCCTATTGCTCCTAATCTCTTCTACAGGAATTTCCTCTAAATTAGTGGTGTTGCTGTCATTCTCTTGGTGGTGGTGGGTTTTCTCTTGCTTGTACCACTTGCAAACTGTTGATGAGTGGCATTTACTTGTAGTCCATGCACCCATTTCCAAACCCTGGGCATTGTTCTGGCTTCTGATGTTTTCATACTCTGCATATCTTCTTGTGTTTTTCATTGTGAAACATTTTTTATTCCACATCTTTTCTTGTTATTTACCTTTAAATCTTTGATTCCTTAAAATATCAGGTTTGGTCTAGCTTGGGTGACTTCCTTTGCTTGATAGATGTGGGTTACCTTGCTGAGGATGAACTGTGAACCTTCCGGTAGACCAGAGTTTACTTTTCTGAGCCAAGTGGCTAATGATCCAGTTGTTCAGAAATTAGTCAGCTTCTCCTCTGCTTTTACTCTCTGCTTAAAAGCATCACATGCATCTATCTCATTTTTATAGAATGCCACACATTTCTCTAATGAGCCTCAGAATTCATCCATCTTGGCCAAACTAACTGAAAGCCGTGGAAAATATGAGCTACTCTAAACCCAAGTATTATCAGAAACAGCATTATTTTGTCTGTCTCTGCTGCTGCACTTCCTTGCAGATACATTTTTTTTTTACACTTCAGAAGAGGGTTTAGTTTAGGCAAGTATGGGCATTCCTGAGGTGCTTCTACTTTTTTACCAATTTGAGTAAAAAATTACCTGCTTTGCAGCCCCAGAGCCTCAGCCAAGAAAGTTATTTACAAAGAAATAGAAAGCTGGCAGCCTTTTCTTCTTTCTTTTTTTGTTGGTATTGGGTAGAAACACTATTCTTGGTTATTACTTTGCTTGGGGGACAGTTGATATAAACTTAGTGCATGAACAATCAATAATGTCTTGCTACCATACGTCTGTAATTGATGCGGCTGTAGAGGAAAGCTTCGGAATGATGTTTTCTTCCAAATCATCCAGGTTGTGTTCAGAACTATGTCTCTGTAAAACTGTTGAAGTGAGTGATGTTTTGCTGAGCAAAGAGCAAATTTGGAGATCAAAAAACATGGTTGTGGTACAAAAGCAAATTCTGCCCTTGAACAGTGCATACTTTTCATAGATACCAGTGGAAAAGGCACAGAAGGTGAAGTAAATTCACTAAATTTTAGTCTAATCTATGGAATGCAGACCTCTGCCTTGAAAGTGCCAGACCTACTAGACCTATCAGGGCTTTAATTCACATCAGCTCCAAATTTCTCCAGTGCCTGCAGCGTACATGCTATTTTACTCAAGACTTGGGTGCTACCTGCTAAATTCACAAAAGTTTGCAATCTATTACTGTAGCCCACAGCCAGAGTAAATTATGGTAATTCGGACTGAAGCACTCCTAATCCAGGGTAAGGGTATCCACATGGAGAATTCAGCAGAAAGAATGTATCCTGATTCCAAAAAGAATAGCTGTTATTTTAAAACAAACTCCTTGTGAAGGAAAAACCCACATGCAAACAAATTGAAGGCAGAGTGAGCTAATGTGGTTGAAATGCTGATGGACCAGAAGAAAAAGGAGTTTAACAAGTAAAATGATTAAAGAGCAGATGCACAAGCTTGCAGGCAGAGTACCTACACCTTACAGGTCTCTGTTGCATGTCACACAGAGACTGTCTTACTCAGGAGTTAAGTGGCTACAAGAGAAGTTAAGGAAAGAAAGGCTGTGTCTAGGCTGTATAAATAGGTCTGATTTCTTTTTCAGGACAGTGAGTGAAAGGACTTCCAGGCCAAAGGAATCTTCTCTATCAGCTTAAATACAAGCTGAGTTTGGTCCAGGCAGCGTGTCTCATGTGTCATTGAGGCAGCTGCAAGGGAAGACTGAGAAGCGGGAACAGCCCAGTAAGATGCTGAATTCAGCTTTTTCTAGTGAATACTAATGCCTAAAAAATTTATAAATGGATGCGTTCATGTCTGAAGCAACTGCGCTGTGGATTTGCTGGTCGTGCAGGAGCGGTATGCAAAAAGGGAGGAGGAGGGAAGGAAGGAAGGGAGGGAGGGAGAGTGGCTGGCTCTAGGACCCATGCGAGCCTCCTGAGCAGGAGGTGGGAATTCTCCTCCAAGGCAGCAGGAGCCCGAGCCCAGCCTTAGAGCTCCCTGCGGAGCCCGCTGGAAGCGCTGGGCACGTCCTCTTCAGAGCCGCGCACCCGGCTGGGACTTGCCCACAACCCGCAGAGCCATGAACCGGCTCCCACGGCTGGTGCTGTGGGTCACCACGGTGGGTAAGTAACTTCTTCCCCATCTCCTGGTGCAAACTCCCTCTTATGCCAAGGGACTCAGACTTACTGCATTGCCCCTTCCCTTTTAATTTAAAACCAGTAAAGCATGATTTTCAAAACAGTGGGGAAAAAAGAAGAGGGGGGGAGAAAGTACTGGCATGAAATGTGTGTAAAGCAGGTGACATGTGGGAAGATAAATCATGATGGGTATTGATTCTAAGTAAATTTTGTTAAGTGAAATGAATAGCTGATCCATAGTTTTAGAAAGGCTGCTGCTGACTGAGGCTTCTAGGCTGGAAGCAGGCACTGTCATTGTACAAGGGTTTAGCATGAAATTAACAGCTATGCCCCAGGACCATTTTGCTTCTCTGATTACTGGACTGCTTTCTCTGGGACTGTTTTGGAGAGATGAGTGAAAGTCATGTTTCAGAAGCAGTGAAGGTTGCTTGCAGGAAAAGGTGTAATTTGGAGACGATGCTTTGTCTCAGGAGAGAGATGAGGGAGCCAGATAAAGGGAGAAAAAGGTATCGGGACTGTGAAAGATGGAGTTATGAGCTCCTACCAATAAAGTGATGCTCAGGCTGAGTTTTGAAAGGAATCTTCGTGCAGCTCTGCTTGTCGTTGTCAGCTTTGGTTCTAAAAGGCAGCAAGGGGAAGTAACAGTAGGAGATAAGAAGGGAGATGTCAGGAGGGGGAAGCAGCAGCGATAGGAGAGAAGTTAGGAAGAAGCAGCATGCACACAACCAGTGATGGGAGAAGAGGGTAGGAGTGGGACATATTTCCTGTATGTGCACAGTGGCAAGCAAACTCATTATGAGGATTAGGAGAGAAAACCCTGTATCAGGACATGCTGAACTTCTCAGAGAGCAGAAGTTACAGCAGTACCCCTAGTGCTGAGATAAAAACATCATCTTGACCATTAGGCAAGGATCAGGAGACACTTCTGTATTTCTCAGTGTAACAAATCATATTACTTCCAGGAAAGGAGGTTAGGCAGAGAGGTTGTTGGGCACTACAACTACCTCTTGCTGGTGCAGTGAAATTCTGTTGCTAAATGCTGAACCTGTATCTGTTTTCTTTTATATCAAGACACACTAGGACAGCAGTTTTTAAGCAGGTTTCATAATTTAGTTCTATTTACAATTGATTGCTAAGTCATAACGCAGAGGGTTTGATTTCAGGCTTTTTCTGGCCTGTTATTCCTATTGGGAGGAGATTGTTTTACTGTCAAAGGGTCCCAGAGAAAGTGTAGCCCATGCAAGCATTGCTGTGTGTCCCTGCAGCCTCAGCTCTCATGGCATGCAGTCTCGTCAAGAGCTGCTAAGTATCATGCCAGTGTTTTTGGTGTAGTGACTTTCAACATGCAAGTAAGGTTAGTGTAAGGAGTAGTCATTATATTTGCTGTATCTCCAAGTCTGTGATTTGAAGCATGACTGTATTAAGGCAGAGATAAAAAAGGTGTTTTGGAGTGAGTAAGTAAAGAGCTAAATGAAAACAAGTGTGCATTTTACAATCTCTGTCGAATCTTCTGCCAAAAATAATCTCAATCACCCAGGGAGAGGCTTGGATGCATGAGCATTTAACTGCATAACTGCTGTCAGAATCTTCACATGGGGGTTGCTCATCTTACTGGGATATTATGGTCAGCTCTCAGGCTCTGCAGCCAATTACTTTAAAAACCACTTGTGTTACCACTGAGGAAGTTTTTCTGGAACATATTCTCAGAGTACCTTTACATTTCCTTCCTTATTTGGAAAGCCCAAGGTGTTGGTGATGAGGGAATTTATAGGTCCACTTTTCTCTCTTTTATTTTACTGGCTGGCATATGCCTTCCTGATGAGCTGTATCCTAAATGGATAATTTCAGAGTTCTCATCCATTGAAAAATTTTGGCACACCAAATCGCTGGAGGATGTTGGAACTCCTTTTGTCCAAACATGAAGACTGAGAAAATTGAGAAAGTTGTAGAAAACAAGAGCAGCAAAAAACCCTTAGAAAAAGAGCCCCAAACCAAACCACCCCAACACCAGGAAAGAACAAATGTGCATTGTTCAGTGTCAAAGCAACTTCACAGTCATTCAGAGGCTGAAGTTGCACACTAGCCTCAGGTCTCAGGAGATGCTGGGAAGAAGGTGAAAAAAGCCACCAGATCAATGCGTGGGAGAATTTTCCTTTTATTTTAAGCACCAGTATTGCTTTGAGTCT
Source organism: Psittacus erithacus (assembly GCA_009867235.2). NCBI lineage: Eukaryota > Metazoa > Chordata > Aves > Psittaciformes > Psittacidae > Psittacus > Psittacus erithacus. Next base: position 7,155 of record WYDI02022685.1, on the reverse strand, counting down.
TCATCATGGACTATGTTCCTTTGAGTACTTGAGCTTGGTGGAAGGGGGTAGGTGAGGCCTTTTTTCCTCTATGAAAAGCTGGGTTGTGTTTGGCCTGATACGCTCTTGCCTTTAGGTGTGGGAGGGTGAACTAGCTGCAAAATTACAGCACAACATACTTCCTGGGCAAACCTCAAGCACATTTCCAAAAGTGCAGTCATGGTTATGCCACTGCTCAGAGTTTAGCTATTGAATACAATCACAGTTCTTGAGATAATATTAATAGAGGCATTTTGTCATGTCTTTCTTTACAGTCCTTTCCAATACTTGTAGTAAAGCTGTCACAGAATAGGGTATCTTATGTTTAGTTTCAGCCGAAGGACTAGTGATGGGTTTGGGTTTTGTTGAATCCTTTCTAAGCCAGAGGGGCATAGAGTGGTTGATGGCAGATTTAGGAGTGAGAAAGCCAGCTTTCTGTTTGCTTGTGGAATAGTACATCAACATGACAATGGTGGATGCCCCATTCCTGGATGCTGTTTTGTCCTTGCATTTATCTAACAAACTGTTTTCAGATGCCTTGAGGAGTTTTTTCATCTCAGGTTTGCCTGCCTGTCTGAATTGAGCTGCCCTGTTTTATAAACTGTGTTTAAGCTGGTTTAAGTTTAATCAGTCCACACATGCATGAAGATGCTTATATAGGACTACAGTACCTCATTTTGTTCTTAATATAAATCAGCACATCTGTCTCACTGAGACAAACCCGTATTGCTTTGGTGTACCCCTTTGTCTGTCTAGATGAGAACATGCCAGGAATGGAAGGGATGGAGCCCTATATTCTCTTTTGTCTGTTCATTCAAGAACTTCTCTCTTGTTTAGTTCTTCTTGTGCCTACCTCTGTTCAGTTAAAGTAGCACACACATACAATAGCGTGCCTCTTAGATAGTTCCAACCAGGACAGCACCAAAGGAACCTTGAAATCTGCCTAAAGAGTTAGGTCCATGGTTCCTTACTGTGTGAATGACAGCATGTCTACAGATACTGTGCCCTATGGCGCTGTGACTGTTGCTGAAAGTCAGTGGAAAAGGATAGGATGGATATATCGCAATGCTGCAGTAAGGAAGCACATGCAGACAAACAGTAGGGATTTGTAAACTACATCAAGAGGGAGGGCTGAGGTGGAAGAGGAAGAAATCAAGTAGTGGAGTTGTGTGTACTGTCACTTTAGAGATGAAGACAATGTCTTGTGATCAGTCATCGGAGAAATGCGTCTTGCTGTCAGTGTTACATAGCTGCACAGTTTCTAATTAGTCCATAAGATCAAAGTTGGAGAAGAGGATACCCCACTCAGTGATGTTCAAAAGCATTCCTCTCTCCCACTCTAGAGCCTTCAACACATACACAGGAGTGCCCCTGTCTTCACCCTGCTTGTATGTGGTGGGGAACACACTGCCTGTGCTGGTGTGCAGAGCAGCATCTGGTGTCTGTGACTACAGTGGAGAGAAATCTTCATCTTGAATTAATTGTAGTGAAAAATGCTGCTGTGGTGACACTTCAGAAAGAAGGGGTCTAGCTTTTGAGCTGTTATGTGTGGAGGTTGGGCTTGTGTGTGCACTGATCAATTCATATTAAGACATTCAAATCAGTCTAAGTGTTTAATTTTTTAATTCAAATTTTTGCTTAGAGAAGTTTTTTATCTGAAAATCTTAAAGCTTTGTTTAAAAATCCTAAGCCATCCTTAGTTTTGACATGAAATATTATAGTTCAGCACTCCCTGAAATGGGCTGGTCTTTGCAATTGTATAGAACTTCTGAAAAAATGCTTAGATTTTTCTTTGGTTTGGGGAATTTTTTTTGTGTTTTCCTTTGTTACTGTTTTGTGTGTTTCTGTTTGTTTGTTTTGAATTTCCTTGGGCTTACCAGTAACCTGGAAAATCCTGTATTAAAGCTGCTCAGTTACGTTGTCAGACCACACACCGATTTGTACCTAGATTTGCGCATGCAGGTCCTCAGGCTGGTGTTCGTTACTGTACATCTGCACAGTGGCTGGTGCTGTTGTTTATGGCTTGGTATCAGGTAAAATACCTCAGGAATAAAAGAAACATAATCTGAACTTTTGCAAAGCTTTAGTAAAAGCAGAAGCACAAAGCAGCTGCTGAGAGGAGAGGCCGGTGAGCTCTTTCCAGAAACAAATGAAGAAGAAGGAATCTATGGGATTCATAGTTAATGCAAATTGATGGACCTCTATAGGAGCACAGTTTCAGCAGTGCATCATCTTGCCTTCTGTATCTGGAGACTTTTATCTGAGACTCTTACGAGTAAGCACGATTTCTGTATCGAATGCTTAAATCAGAGAAGGAAAATAATGACATTAATTATGTTAATTAATTGGATCAGGCTTCTAGTCTTTTCCTGTCTCTCAGCATCAGTCCTTCCTGTTACAATTCCTCTTCCTCCCATTCCATTATAATTGCTCCCTGCTTCTCTCCTCTCCTGGTGTGTAACAAACCCGGTGCTTTGATGTGGCCTACAATAAGCAGGACAGGGTGTGTGCAAAGATGCAACCCATAGCAGGTAGGATAACAGGCCAGCTTGGAAAAGAGGTGACCTGCAGCTGGTCTGAGTGAATAGGGAGAGCCAAGATCTCTTGTGAGAGTGGTGACAGATCACACCAGTGCGTTTTATGTGCACAGGAGGAACTTCAGCACCATTAGGGGTTGGAGGGGCTATGCCAGAGGAATACCAGCTTCCTGCCTTTTTATGTCACATGTGGAAGAGGGGAACTCGGGGTGCGGGACCTTTACAACTATGAGAATGCGGCATCAGGACCTCCCTGGGTCTCTGCACTGCCTAAAGGACTACAACTCCCCAACAAGTGACAGGGTGTTACTGAAGCATTTTGCCTCCCTCAAGTGTGCTGTTTCTAAGAGATTCTCTCAAGGTGGTGTACCTCCACACTGCAGCTTCTTCCAGTGTGTTTGCTACCAGCACAACAGGGCCCACGAGGAGTAATGAAAACAGAGAGAAATGACATAGAAGGAAAAAGGAATCACCTTCCAGTCTTCCTCAACTAGAAAGCAACTCTGCCATAAAGAACTCAGAATTCCAGTAAGATGCTTATTCACAGGCAAGGTTTTATCTTTTTAGGAGAGTTTTGGGTTGGTTTTCTATACATCCCCCTTAATGTGAAGCTGGCTGGCAAACACAAAACATTACACAGGTCTTTACAACCTTGTTTTCCACTTACTGGTGAAAAACTTCAGATTTCTAACTGGCTGTATATTTATTTTAGGCAATTGGACTACATGATTGCTGTAGGTCCCTTCCAACTGAACTGTTCTATTCTATATGAAGGAAACACCCTGAAAATGGCACCAGGTTTACATAACCAGAAGAGACACCTATTAACATAACAGGCTTATCAGGGTTAAAGGTAGTCAAGAATGAGACTGAAGTATAGAATTAAAAGCTGAAGTCTTTCTAAAAAGCACAGATCTGTCCTTGCAACTTAACTTAACATTTGCCCTATCTAATGGGAGAGCCATGTCTGTTGATAAGACATCACAGATTTTCAGCTAATTGGTATCTGAAATCCTGTAAGCTTTGGCATACCAGCCAAGAATGATGCATTTATTCATGCATTTCTGTTGCTCACTTAGGGTGGGGGGGTTTTTCCCCAGTCTGTAGCACAGCATATGTTTGAGGGATAAACAGCCAAACTTTCTGGGATAGAGCATCCACATTTCTCTCCTGTGTCTATGGAGATACATATTTATGTATTAAAAAAAATAGGAGTGACAATGTAACTGACTGAGAAACACATTAGGAAGTGACATGGAATGAAGTAATGGTGTTTTAGTACACAGAATAAAGTGCACCTGCTCCTGCATTATCGTGGTGAAGAGTTTTTGTGCTATGAGCCAAATAAACCCCTAGTTGGAACTTTTTCCTCGCCTTGAATCAGAACTGACCCAATAATGGCGGTCATATTAGAACCTCAGTGACAACTGAACCCAGTAGGTTGCTGATTCAGTCAGAGTTTGCTGAAATCTTGCCACAGCAGAGATGCCATTGGCATGGAAGCAATCTCAAACTGTCGTGGGCTTCTGAACAGTTTTGTATTCAGCTTCTACTTCCCCAGGGAACCCTCTCAAGTGCCTGCTTCCTCATAGCAGTGTAGAGTTGATTTGAGTGGCTGTGTGGCTCTGACCAAGAGCTTTTCCTACATACTGAGGGTGAACTCTGAGTGCTTGAGCATTCCCTCTCCTTTGTAGCTTTGCCTCACACTTCTGTTCCATTTTCCTGGCATTAGGAAGGCAGAAGGAAACTGTGGGGAATACATGGAGAGGATGGGAGATGGCCAGAGCTGGGCAGAGGAGCGGGATGGAAGAGAACTCATAGTCTCTTTTCCCATGGAGACTATGAGCCCAGCCAGTGTGGTTTTGGATTACCAAAACAAGGGTTAGCAGCTGTCAGCCTGAACCTGAGCAGCCTCAGGCAAAGCTGAATTCAACCTGGAACTGAACTGAGCTTTGCTTCACTGAAGAGTTCATTTGGCAGTTTTGCAGATCCTGGTGTCTTGATTAGTATTTTAGACAGTATAAGGAGCGTGGATGATTATGCTCACACCCTTCTAATACGTTAAATGTCTTGATTTCTTCAGATTTTCTGTTTCTGTTGTTATATTTAACTGCAGTTTCAATTTTCCAAGTGTCTGCTATTTATTTCTTTTTCCTTCTGAGCTCTGAGTGATTAATACATATTTGCTAATTTGACTTCAGCAAATATACTCATAGCAAAACATGATTGCTTGAAATTTCCTTGGTCTTGAACATGTTTTTAGAGTTTGTTCTATGGCATTTTGATGTGTGCTGTGCTGGAGTTCAGATCTCTTTATGTGAGTAACACTCATTCACAATGGCAGTATTTTCTGTGTTTGCAGTCACTACAGGAGCCCAAATAGTATTTAAAACCTCTGAAAGGAGCTGTCTTTAACCCCATGCAGGCTAACAGTTCAGCCTAGATTTTAATGAGACCCTGGGCTTTATGAGTATCATAAGCACTAATAGCATAGTCATTGCAGAATACTTGCTATCACCAAGTTTTGTTCAATTGTCCTGAAGTCCACGTTCTTCCTGGCCCTTCAAGATCTATTAGGTTCTTAGAAGAGCTTAAACTTTCCCAGAGTTTAACAGACTGTGTCTGTCTGTTGCAATCCTAGAGAAGAAATTGGAAAGTCAGTAGTATAACCCAAGTGTATTAATTATAAGCAAAATGAGATGAATAAACCAAGCTGGCTTTCATTTAGTTATTTCAAAAGTGCTTGTATTCTGGCTATTCAGGTGGGTAGAAGAATGAAAGACTTGAGCGGATCTGGCTCTCTTCACCTCATCTAGAGCTGGGCTGGACTGGTCTGACTAGACACAAGCATTTAGGCTTCACTCTAAAAGCTATTTTCGTGTTTGATTTCTTGATATATTTTGGATGGGGTGTAGCTGTTTTTATTTCTTCCTTCCCAAACATTGTACATTGTTTGGGAAAAAAATGTTTGGGAATTACAATATTCCCAAACATTGTACATTGTTTGGGAATATTGTAATTCCCAAACATTTTTTTCCTCTCATATGTCTCTTCCTGCATATATATGCATGAAAAGTAGTGAAAGGGTTGGGTTTTTTTCCTGATGGAGAGTAACTTTTATTCACTTATTATGGGACCTGACAAGATATGAAAGAAGTCTTTGCTTTAAACAGTGTGTCTTCCACACTTTCCTCAGTGGAAGGAGCTACCCAAAACTGTGCAATGGTCAGGGGTTGCTTGTGGTTGTTTGTGGTAGTATTTTAATTATGTATTTAATATATAGGTTATCATTTTGCAGGGTTTACGTGGCATGTGACTGTACAGGCTGTCAGCTCTGGTAAATCTAGCTAATAGTTAGTTTTAATTAAACTTCAGCAGAACTGGCATTCACTGAAGTACCAGAGTACGTGTGGAGTGAGCTAGAGAAGTTATTTCATTACTGACAGAAATTACTTTGTGGCTGCAAGAATGAGGACTGGCAAGAAGCAACAGCCCAATTAATAATGGTCGTGACATTCTTCTACCGAGAATGGTGGGAGGTGCCTTGTGTCAAGTAAATGCAGAACTTCAGATGTAGAAGTGCTGATTCTTCCGCTGAATTTCTTAGGACTCCTGAGACCAAGTGAACACGAAGAAGATCAGCATTCAGGTGATTAGCTCAGCTCTCCAGCACTCATGCTCACCTAGACCTGTCCTGCCAATCTGCAAGTAGCAGCACGGTCTTAGCTGTCAGTAGGGATGCTTTGAAATTATCTAGGTTAAAGGGCAGCTTTCTTTTTTGTATATGATTTTAATGGTCCAGCTGTAGTGTGACCCTGTACAGATTGTGTGGGTACAACTGCGGAGATGGTGACTGCTGACCAAAGACAAGAAGGGAGTCAGTCTCCCAGTAGAGCCAGAGGAAGAGGAGACAGGGAAGGAATTATTTAGGAAGCTCTCAAGCTGTTGAGGCTTTTTTTCTGACTCTCTCCCCCAACTCACTGAAATAAGTGTCCTGTGAAACTAACCTGTTAGATACCTGAACTTAGACTACATGAATGCACCCTTATATAGCTTAGCGATATCTGCTTTCCACTCTCCTGCAAGGAAGCAAGTGCTTGATGTCAGTCTTGTCTGCTACATGTCAGTGAGCCGACAACCTCCATATGAAATGTACCACTGTGAAAATAGGAAAACATTGTTGTTAGCTCTCTAGTTCTGTTTGTGACAATTTCTTATTTTTAGACCTTGTTACTTTTCGGCATCCTGTCATCAAAATGGTTTTACGGGACAGAATTCAAACTAGCAGTCTGATTCCTATCATTGATGCACAGTACTGAGGAATAAGAGGTACACAGTGTTGCTGTGTAGCCTCCAAGTCTTCCCTTCAGACAAAATAGTCTGTTTTCAGCTTTGACCCATACCACCTACAGATTGTTCTGAAACAGTTTGGGATAGGACTGAATGTGTTCTGCAGATGGAGAGCTGGGGTTTACATTTATCATCTAAAAGGGAAACAGTAAAATAGTTTTGGGCCCAGGCTTAAATTTTATACACAAGATATTTTATAAGTTCTAGCATGAGTTTTGTAGATACATATTTTTATATATATAGTCATTTT